>JBBPDH010000036.1:15203176-15217329 GCA_037974565.1 Clupeocharax schoutedeni | reverse complement strand
AATGTGTGTGAATGTTATTTTATACAAACATTTGATCATTCATGTTTGTTCATTGTGCATTAAGTAATGTCAACACGACAACTTTTTTAGTGTTTTGCTTTGGTACCGAAATTGGTACCGAGAACCGTGGATTTTCACTGGTATCGGTACCGTATACTGAAATTTTGGTACCGTGACAACCCTAGGTGGGAGAGATTATGACGGCCCAGAAAGACGATAGAGGAACATTTTTGCAAACAACATCGGCCATCCAGCCATTGGAAAGCCACTGACAGATCCTATTTTGTACACTTATACAACAAGAGGAAGATTAACCCCCTTAGACAGAAAGCAGAGTTCGGTTCCCTGTGTATCCAGGTTCATTAGAAATAAAAAGTTTTCTCAGTACTGCTGCTGAATACCGGTACACCAGTTAAGACAATATATTGCACTAGTTACACACATATAAAAGTGCGTAAGGCTGGAACACATTGTTAACTAAAAACCTACTCAAGCGCATGAGCTTCATGGGGTATAAATATACGGTTGGCTACACAGAACAGTTCTTTTCCTCCACTGCGTTAAATAGTCAGTGTAAATTCTAAAACCAAAGTGCCCCATCTTGGATGGTATACAAGAATGGAAAACAAAAACCCTTCTATATAAGCCTATTAGTGCTCCAGACCAGACAGAATTAGGGAGTGCTTTTGGAAATGTATCTGAAGTTGCACAGTATATCAGTTATAATAACACAAGCTTTCCAATATCCTGCAAAACAAGCCACTATTAAATAGTGCAGTAATATGAAGCAGCACATTATAAAACAGTCTACGCTGTTTAGCCCAATCTGCTATTTTAAAATACTGCCTTAATGGTCCCCCTAAACAAACTTTAGAGGGTCTTCAAAGGCACGAAATAAAAACCCGAATCCGGCCAAGACTAGCGGCTTCAAGACCCATCCTGACCTGGCCTGACTGCTGCTGCTAAATTTGAAAGATGAACCTGACCTAAACCTGAACCGGCTTGCACACACTAACAGATGGATTGAGTTGAGCAACTGAAAATGTGTGTTATCTGTATTTTCTCCTTGCACAGAGAGAAAGAGAGAGAGAGAGAGAGAGAATGTGTGAAAGTGTATGAAAGTGTATGAATTCTACCAACATTAAAAAACACCACGTATTAGAAAACAAACCCAAGCCCAGGTTAGGTCAGGGACCTCTAAATCACACCCTTTCCATTACTGCTGTGGTAATTATCTCCATTTAGGAACTGTTTATATGAGTATTTTTTACTTTTTTTTCTAAAATTCATTTCACAACCGCAGAACTTCCTCAGTGCTACAGTACTGCAAGACCAAGTATATGCTGCTGCTAAATATGACATATTGCAGTGTCGTGGATTTTCCAGTGTATGATTGTATGATTTACAATGTATGAGACTGTGAGAGCATAATGTCCTAAGGGTTACTGAGCACGACGTTTGGAGAAAACATTTTAAAATTTGATTCTGTGCTCTCTTACTCAACTAGGAATTCTCTTTAGCGAGCTGGTCACTCTTACAGTGTTCCCTCAGTTGCTTTATGTGCAGATCCGCACACGTTCCTCGAGCCCACTCGTCGCTGTAGCACAGAATGCTCAAACTCTCCGCACTGAAACAGACAGACCCTTAAATCAAGCCTGCCCCATGTGAAATGAGAAACAGTCTATGAATGCCAGCCTCTCCCTTAGGCTTCCGCAGTCTTGGACGAGGCAAGAATACTGTTTTAAGATCAGATTTTTTTTTTTAGCCTGAATAATCCAGGGTAGTTCTAAAGGATTGGTTGTATAATATGAATATTAAAGGTAAAGTAGAATAAAATGATTGCATTTGCCTCCAAATGTCTACGGTTCAATGTAACGTTAGTCTTTTAAATAAGGCTTTTCTGAAATTGGGCTAAATAATCCCATGTAAGTCGACTTGAGCATTAGAATGTTTTTGTTTTCACCAAAACCCCACTTCATCTTCCCAAACTCCATGTTGTGTAAATAATTGGCTGCAATATTCAAATGCTGTCTCTACAGTTGATGCACCAGTCATATTTTTAAAAACACAATCTAATGCTGAAACTGAAATTGTGCTCTTAAACCTGCATGCCATGTGGATGTTGTTTTTTGTTGTTGTTTTTTGGAGCTTTTTTGTGTGCGAAGTGAAACAGATTCTCATATCAATGTTTTGACAGTTGTTTGATTTAGATGTCGGCCTGCACAGTCTTGATTTTTGAATATGTGCATGTTTTCTTGATTGCGACAGGTGTCGTCCATGGTTGTGTGGGGAGGGAGGGAGGAAATGGCTGGAGCAGCTGTGTGGGTTTTGCACAGAGCAACAGTGCCCCCTGTAGTGCAAAAAAGGTATTGTTTAAGGAAAAGAGTAATTGTCAGATAATGCTGCAGGGTGTTCTATCCACCCACTACTCAACAGCTCAACTGCTATTGATTACCTTTAAGGAAATTTTGATTAAATGTATACCCATTGGTACCATGCAAAAATAGAACGGATTTGATCAAGTGGGCATATAATAATATGTTGTTTAGGACGGCTTGTTGACTTTTTCTGTGTGTAAGATGAGGTGTTGTGTTAGTTTGATGCTCCCACCTCAGTCTGTGACCATGTGTCCCAATGACAGATGCTGGTATCCCCCCTCTCTCTCCCTCTCTCTCTCACACACACACACATACTCTCTCTCTCTCTCTCTCTCTCTCACACACATACTCTCTCTCTCTCTTTCTCCCTTTCACTGTCTCATACACACACACACACACACATACACAAACACATACACACACTCTCACTCTCACTCTCTCAGCACCCTGCGTGTAGCTCACTAATGAAGAATAGCAGCCCCGCTGGGCAGCTGTGTTTAGAGGGATTGATTCACCTTCACTATGGGATTTAGAAGGATTACATTTCCGCGACCAAATCCAAATTGTCTCCACAAGCTGGTGATGTAAAGCATATTCTTTATGTGAGACGACTCAATTCAGGCTGGACGCCTGTGATCAGTCCTCAGTGCATTTTTAAAGCTGTCGTGTTTACTCTATTAAACTCCATTCATTGGTTTAAAACAAAGCGCATTTGTCTAACAGCTAGACCTGCTCAGCAAACAGGGCCATTGAAACAGAACCTGCATCTGAAATTAATGTTACTAACGCTACAGCTGTGCCTAGGAACTCCTACTAGCTGCTCAACCATGAAGCAGAGGGTTAACAACTGTGTTTAACAAGCTCAGAGCAAGAGGCAATAAAACTGATGAAGAAACCGCCTTTCCCTGCAGAATATTCTACATTGAGTCAGTGCACCATTGCCCCACACGCTCTCACACATCTGATTTTGTGAGCTAAAATTGTGTTATTGATGGCTGATTGCAGCTTGTGCTAAAATTGGTAAAAGAATAAGTGACTTTCTTGAGACACTAAATGTGCAGTAATCCACATCTGCACATCTATAATATAAGACACTCCACAGGTGGGAATTTATACCAATATTAGACACAACCTTCAAGTATATAATAATATTTGCAATATATTAAGTCTGTATGTTTAATACATGTCTTATAGACACTATCATGCCATTTTGCATAGGTTAGCTCTTTAAAAGAAGGAACAGCAGGAGCTAACACCTCCCACTCCTTGGTGGATCACTCTGTGCAGGCTTAAGAATGCATTGTGTTGCTTCTATCAAAAAACTTGATTGATTCCATTGTTTCCGGATCAGCGTTTCAGAAAATATTCAATTTTCCAACAGCTATTCCAGCTAATACACTGCTGTATCCAATTTCTAACATAAATATGCAAGAGGAAAAGATATCCAGTTCGTGCACAACCCTTCAACATTTTGCACGATCCTCCCTCAAATGCTTAAGCGTGAAGAAGAGAAGCACATTTACCATTTCTCCATGCCTGTAATTGCTACAGAATGCTCATCTGGCCCTTAATGTCCCTGCCTATTGTGAGGTTTTGGGTTACCACTTTGTATTCGTCCCCAGCAGAACATCTTGTTTATTGCTTTCTTTTCTTTTGCTTTGTTTTTTTTGTTTGTTTGTTTGTTTGTTTGTTTTTTTGCAGGCCAAAGATGGCCTCATTCAAATGTGCGATGCAGAATGTAGGCTTTTTGCCTGATCTGCAGAAAGTTTGACAAAGACTCGGGGACAAAGACACGAGAGGCACCAGGGCTTGATGGGAAATGTGGGGCATCCAATTTCCTAGCAAAGCTGTGGAACATTTTGGAAATTGGGGGTCAGATGCGGAACATTTCACACAATCCACGGGCTACGGAGAGGAAGGCTCCAGGGGCATTCAGAGAAAGAAATAATTAAAGCCAAGAGAAATTCATTTGTGCCGGAGTCACAGGGAGTCATGGAGAATGTCATTTCCACTGCATTACCTGCCTCTCTTCCAAAAACCCCTCGTTAAATATTTTAAAGAGCAGACAGCAGTTAAGCCTGATTGCAGACTGCCTTTAATACTTGCAGACATATTTAAAGGCTGGCGCAGGCATTCATCCACAGACAGATTGCTCAGCCTACTTTCGACATTGCCTTTAGAAGACTCACGACTTGATATTGTAGCAATATATGGATTTGTGTGTATTTGATGGATTTGAGTTTTGAAGACTAGATTTCCCTCTAGCTTTCTTTTTCAGTATTGCTAAAATCCTGTAGCAGTGCTACTCAACATTTCTCCTTGTAGCCATCGACACAGTCGAGGATAGAGTCATCTATTGTCGCGACGCTGGGGGCTTACTCCCCGACATCGAGAGCTAACTTGGGAAGCACAGGCAGGAACCCAGAACTCCATGGTGTGATGTGTTTATTAAGCAAAGAAAAAGAGAAAACAAGAAGAGCACAATGGCTTCAAAAAGCAGGCTATGGATGTATGTAAACAACATAAGGCTCTGAAAGACTAATGACCGAACACTTAACAAAGACAGAGGCAGAACTTAAATACACTTAAATGGTACACTCACCCGATACATAAAAATACATAAAAAAAAATACATTATATTATATATATATATATAAGTGTATATCTCATAGGATCTTTATCACACCTAAACCGTGACTCTGCCCTGGTAGTAGATATATTGCTTTAGTGGGCTTGTATGTGGTCTTTCATTCAGGCTGTAACATTACGATGATGAAGAGAGTCCTTCTCTGAGACACCTCATGTTCCTTGCCTTAAGCGCTGCTTCTGCCAAATTATTTCCAAAGGTTGCCAAGGAAGTAAAACTCAATGTGTCTCTGAGTAACTCTATAGTTTTATCACTTAATATATTTAGACAAATGTTTCCTCTTTTTTTTTCTTTCATGCAGAATCTTTCAAATGGTTTCAGATTGGCCCAAAACCAATTGTTACAAAAGGCATTCCTTCTCCAGAAGCAAAAACTCCTTCCTGAATGGCCCCTTGGCTAGGATGACAGGAAAAAAAGAGAAACACAAGGGGAAGAGCCAAAAGCAAGGACTTTATAAAATGCAACACTGAATGGCAAAGGAATGGAGAATCAGTCCACAGATTCCCTTAGGGAGGCCTGTTTGAAAGATGGGAGGTACATTTTACCCTGTGGACCAAACCTAGAAAAGTTTTCTGGGAAAGCTTGTAGAAGATTTGTTCTGTGCACAAGAGCAAACCTTTCTGACCTTGCCTTTGGGCTTCTGATATTTTTCAATACATCTTAACAAACACAAGCGTAACAAACAAATATAATGTGTACATTTAAATAAATAGGTTTAATAGGCATCAGGCATTTTAACTGATATAGTATAACGTTAAACCTGATAATGGTTGATAATGTTGTTGACCAAAAAATATAGTTTTTTATGTTTTTGTTTTCTTTCTTTGCAGCTCTGAAAAGGCTGGTGAGATTGCAACAATACCTTTAACAAAGGTAAGAGTTACTTTATCTTCAATGTGCCTGCTTTTGCCTAATTTGTGCAAACCCTTACCCTTACCAACAGGTGGCTTTTGTGGTTTCTGTAGGCAGATTGCTACTTGAATAAAGAAGCGTTGACAATGAATTTCAGAGTTGGAACTGAATGTTTCCAGTTTCTTGAGGATCTATTTTTCCGTGTCCAGGGATATAGATGTGTGGGTACTTACTGTCATTGGAGCACAGTGGAGATGTGTATAGTCCTCAACCGGAAAAAGGGAGTAGGAGCTTAAGGAATATAACAGTCTGGGGAGGATGTTGGTGTACATTTGCATAAACAAAGTGTTTCAAAAAACTAATTTGATAGCAGAAACTATTAATCATTAACATAATTGACAAATTAGCTAAATATCTTTTTTTTTTTTTACAGCATTATAGCTCAATGTTGGCCAATTATTTTTTTGCAGTTAGACAAGGTTATGGGGTTCCTTCTGTAGGACTCACAATTTCAAATCCCTTTATAAATGTTTTAACAGGGTTCAGTAGTTCAGGGGCTCAGCGGAGTCAGAGCATCTACAAAACAGCAGGACTTGTGGGTTGTTCTAGTTCTGCAGTGGTTAGTAGCTACCTAAAATCATCCGAAGACAGACAACTGTAGCACAAACTGCAGAAAAACATGAATGCTGGCAGTGATAGAAAGGTGTCAGAACACGCAATGCGTCACAGCTTACTGCATATGAGGCTATAATGGGCACACAAGCATCACATTTGGACCATTGAGCAATGAAAGAAGATATTCTGGTCTGATTAATCATTTATTGACATCATGTGGACAACTGAGTGTTTGTGTTACTTACCCAGGGAAACGTTGACACCAGGATGCACTGTAGGAAGATGGCAGGCTGGTGCAAGTATTGTGATGCTTGCATTGTTCTACTGGGAAAACTGGGTCCAGGCATTCATTTAGATTTTGCTTTGACACATACCACCTACCTAGACTAGGTATATCCCATGATGGTAACATTGTTCCCTAATGCCAGTGGCTTCTTTTAGCGGGATACCTCCTGGAACTTGCTGCAAAAAGGACCAGCTGCTAATGTCTTGGTGCCAGATACCACAACACACTTTCAGAGTTTATGTGGACTTCATAACTTATTGGGTCAGAGTTGTTTTAGGTGCATAAGTTAGACCTATACAAAATTAAATGGCTGATTGCTGTGTAATCTTCTTTGACATAAATGAATCCACACTTACTGTTTTTACAGCAGTCTACTTTTGCTTTTGCTACATGTTTCTGGTCATTCTCCAATTGAAATGAGATGATCCACAGAGTGCCCAATCTCTTGTCAGTTATAGTATGTTTTCCTATGGGTTTTATGATTTCATTACTTTTCTGGGGTCTGATGCAGACAACCATTCTTAAAGCATAATGCTGCCACCACCATACTTCACTGAGGGAAATGCTGTTTGGACAAGTGTAGTTTTAAAATAAAAGTGTGTATTTACACTTTAACTACATGTTAAAAGAAAGTCTTTAATCCATGAAACCATACGGCTGTAAAATAGGGGCAGCTGGTAGCCTAGTGGTTAGGGCATTCGTCCTGTGATCAGAAAGTCCAGGTTCGATTCCCAAGACCACTAGGCAGGCACCTCTGAGGTACCCTGAGCAAGGTACCATCCGCACACACTGCTCCCCGGGCGCCATGTTCATGGCTGCCCCCATGCTTTACTTGGTCAATGGGTTAAATGCAGAGGTTGAATTTCGTGCTGTTCACACTGTGTGCTGTGGTGTGTTCATGTATGACCGAATGATCACTTTCACTTTTTCACTTTCACTTAAGGGCCTCATGTTTTCTAGTTTACTTTTTGTTTAGAATAGGTATGTTGCTAATTTTTAATTGGGTAAGTAATAAAATAAGTAATTCAATAGTGTATTTTTTAATAAAAAGGTTTATTCTTGACTTCCTTCTATACAAGTCAGGATTATGAAGTGTGTGTGCTATTTTTGTCTTATGCACAGTTCCTCCCATAACTTGTCATGAAGGACTGTAACTCCTTTAGAGTTGCCACAGGCCTCATGATGACCTCCCTTACAATGACTCTTCTTCCCCAGACACATTTTGGAAGACAGCCAGTTCTGGGTAGATTCACAGTTGTGACTTATTTTCTCAACATTGTGCTCCGCTGTGCTGTAAGGTATTTTCAGTGCCTTGGAAATGTTCTCTCTTATCCTTGCCCTGTCTCTTATATTTCTAAGAACCTTTTTTTGGACAGGGCTCCGGATGGTGACTAAAATGCAACTAGATCATTTATTTTGCAACTTGTTTTTTTAATTTCAATTGCTAGAGCCAATCGTCTCTCAGAACCAAGAGAAATGAAAATCGCTAAAAGTACAAGCAAAGTGACTCATAACAATGTGCCGTTCCTACTACACTGCCGTGTGACTAGTTATAAGAATTTCGACTCGTTTTAATTAGTCGGACCATTTGAATCAGATCACTAAGAAGATTTGGCTTCTTTCACTCCCGAATGCATAGACAAACAGGGAGACGCCGCATTCACTGTTCCCGGTTCATATGATACAGCAGCATGTGGCTGTACTGCGAGTGGCTAAGCATCATGTAAATACAGGTAGATGCAACTTTCTGATGAAAACACAGTTTCACCAGGGCTGGACTGGGACAAAAAATCGGCCAAGGCATTTTGAGCCAAGACCAGTGGTTGTCAATTCCAAACTGTGGCCCGGACAAACTGATTGACCAAAGATACAGTGACTGCTTGCCCTGATGTTGACTGTCAGATAACACGCTCCGCTACTTTAATCACCTTGACTGTCCCCTCAGAGGGAATCGTTAAACCTCCACTGTGCTCCAATGACAGCGAGTGGTAGATTCGACCATATGATGTCGGTTCACCATCTGTTAGCAAACTAGCACGTCACACATCACAGGACAGCTTTCTCAAAATGTTTCAAATGACAATTTGTTTGATTATATTTGGCCTTTATAAAATTCCGTATTATAGTGTTATAGTATAATACGTTTAGACAAGATGTTGTGTGGAGACTGACTTGAACACAAGAATGCATAGCTTTAGTAGTTTATAAAATTGGATGTTAAATTGCCCAAATATATTCAAAACAATTGTTTATTCTTAGCTTGTTTATTCTGACAATTCAGTCTGTGTCATGATTTCATGTTTCGTTTTAACACTCTTTACATGGGATAAGACTGGAGACAAAATGTGCCGCGACAGTATTTTTTATTTATATTTGACAGAAATTTTGGCTACTAAAAAAATAGTTTGGCTTCCAGATCCCAGTTGGATCTGCTTGAATTGATCTTTTGCCTTTATGGTGGACCATTTTCCACTTGGAAAACTGGCTAAGCTTCCAGACAGGTGTGTTTATTCTGAAATAATGTGGGACATCTCAGCTGCAGCCAGATGAATTTGGACTCAATTTAAGCATTTAAATAAGTAGTGAAAGCTGTTATTCACTTGTAATTATGTTGTATGGGTTTTTTTTATTTTCCTACTATAATCCATTAATTATTACACTTTGATGAGTAGCAGAAATCTTAGTTAAATACAATAGTTCCATTCCGTATGACACAAAAAATGATCAAAAGTGTACTAATATACATACTATATATAGCTAGGTATTTTTAATCCATGTTTTTTTTTGGTATGCACACACATATCAAAAGTTAAATAAGGCTTAAAATGGCATGAACTTAAAAAGGTAAAAAAAAAAAAAATCCTGCTTTCCAATAATATATCAGACCAATATGATAACACTTTACCCTTCAGGAGTAACCCCTCTCATTTGAACAGTTTGGCAGCACTGTGACAACTCAAGTGTGAAAAATCATTCTTTTTCTGTCCTATGCCTATGGCCTGAGTGCAGGAAATCGTCTCAGAGGCAGGAGGTGTTGGGGGGGTGCGGCATGAGTCACACATGAATTATGTATGACCAAATATTTTCAAGCGTCCTCTTGCGTCTGTTTGTTTGCTATTGGCTTGCTCAAGCCTTCCCAACCCTGTAATGGGGCTTAATATGTCCATTCCAGGCTATTAGCATACAAGGATCTGAGCGTTTACCCTTGCCGTTCTCTCTCGACGGGCTGCCTGTATGGAGCTAATGTGCATCGTCATAGCAACGGTGAGGTACGGCCAGCGACTGGATGCTCAGCTGCACTTTGCACTGTGGCACTTCTATCCCCCCCCCCCCACACACACCCTTGCATTTATTAACATATCTTTGATGTTGTCTTACATGTCTGCTTTTGCACAGAACAGCAGCTTGAGGATCAAAACGGATGCTGTTCAGTCGGGTCTTTGACCTTTAAAGAATGGCAACACTAATGGCGACTCAAAACACACATCGGGGCACTCCGCACTCTGGTTCAGAATGAATAAATGAAACCAAAATACAGAATGAATATTTCATGCAGTGTCTTTGCAGGGCAGATACACCAGGGCATTACGCTTAATGGTAGCCCCGTGCCTGAGGAGTGAAGCGGCTTTGTGGGGCGTTCTTCACTCCAGTTAGTAAATATTGCTCCCTTTTATGCTATCACGTCTGTGCTGCCAGCACATTCAAGCAGGTTTTCAACGCCGTCATCACTGCTGTGCCTGTGACATTTGCAGTGCAGTAAGTGCAACCTTCATGCTCCAGCAAACAGAGTTGCTGTGTGTTATGAGGAAACTCTCTGTGTCTGCTTATTACGAACGTGACCCACATTCACTTCACTGACCCTGCAGTTGTTCTATGCTGGTTATTTGATATTAGTGCGGCTCCCACCACGCTCTATTTCAAGCAAGATGTAGATTGTAAAATATTATTCATTCCACGACTGAAATTACGAGGATTATCTTTGAATGTGGTCCATGGATCCGCTCTGTTAATTTGAGTATTAAGCTAAGATCTTCAGAGAATAAATGCGTTCATGCAAGAGATATTTTCTTTTTCAAAAACGATTTTCTTTTTCAAAAAGCTTTAACGTGCTGTTTTACTTAAAACACCTTGCTTAAGATGATTATCTAAAACAACGTGACACGACACACTGCTGGTACCTTTAATTGCTATAGAACTTTTATATTATGTTGAGGTCCTTTAAGCTTTAAAAGAGTTCTTGTATGTCATGGAGGAAAATGCACTATATGAGTAAATGTATTGGGACATAAGTGTTTTTCATGGTTTGGATGCCTTATTTCCAGTGAAGGGATTAATCTTAATGCTTCAGCAGATCAGGGCATTTTAGACACCACCATGCTTCAACTCGATGGACCCAGTTTGGGGAAGGACCTTTTCTATTTCAGCATGACCGTGTCCCAGTGCACAAAGAGAGCTCCATAAAGACATGCTGGAGGAGTTCAGTGTGGAAGAACTTAACTGGCCACACAGAGCCCTGACCTCAACCCCATCAAGCACCTTTGGGATGATCTGGAACAGAGATTGTGATACAGACATTCTCGTCCAACATCAGTGTCTGACCACATAAATGCTACAGAATGAATGAACACAAATTCCCACAAAACTCTAGAATCTTGTTGAAAGTCTTCCAGATTAACCCACTGGCCCTGCTTTGGGACATTTTTGTCCACTTCAGACCCTTGAGAACTTTCATTTCATTTGCATTAACACAGAAAAAATTGTTAAATAAAAGAGAGTGGAGTTTTTCAGATCTCATTAAATATATCAATAATATACTCCATAATATCAATATTATACTCCATAATATCAATAATATTCTCTATATTATAAATAATATACTCCAAAATATCAATAATATTCTCTATATTATAAATAATATACTCCATAATATCAATAATATACTCCATAATATCAATAATATTCTCTAATTATAAATAATATACTCTATAATATGAATATTATACTCCATAATATCAATATTATACTCCATAATATCAATAATATGACCACTTTTGGCCAATTAAAACCCATGATAACTACATTTTTGAATTCCTTGTTATTTACTCTGTTAAATCATACAATTTAGGTTCAAATGCTCTCACTCTAAACTCAACACTTGAGAAATGTAGTGTTTAGTGTTTTCTTCCAGATTATGTAATTTATCCATTTTTGGCCGAGCGAGTAATTTTATATAATAATCTTAGTTCCCAATATGGGAGTGTGATGGCTCACTGCCCTCCAATGGAGCAAATTAATCACACAGCTCTGACACGGGTGTGATCTTAAGAATGTCAGATAATGGTTTTGTTTTTGTGCATGACAATAAAATTCAGTGTTGTTGTCAATCAGTTAAATATTTCAGATTTTTTCTGTTTTTGGCCCCAGTAGCATTGAGAATATGAAAATGGCCAACAAAGGAAAAACAAAGGAATAAGTATTTTATACTTATGACAAGAACTGATGTTAGTTAAAAACGTTATGTAGTATAAAAATATAGAAAATGTATATAAATGTATATAAAAATATATAAAATTTATATATAAATATATGGCCATTATATGAAATATTATATAAAATTCTTCACTTGGCCAAAAATGGATAAATGACATAATCTTTCTCAAGTGTGATTTAACATTGCGAATAACAAAGAATTAAAAAAATGTATTTTTCATTTGGCCAAAAGTGGCCACAAAGAACTGAACTGGTAAAAACAAGGAGGGCCAGGTTGAAGGTTGAAGTCTATGTATTTGAGTGTAGTGTCATTAAAGCCTCTGTTAGTGTATTGGTTAGGCATCCCAATACTTTTGTCCATGTAGTGTAGTTTAAGGAGCACTAAAATGTTCTAAAGAGAACTAAAAGCGATTATTCAATAGGTACCATTTGGTTCCTGCTTACTATAGGTTCATAGTTTACTGCACATAGCCTAGGTTTCAATAAAGAATCATCATTCCGATTGTAATCAAATAATCCAGTTAATATAAACAAGGGCTTCTCAGTTGCAGTACAATAGAAGAGCCATTTTATTTCCCTAAAGAACCATTTTTGCGAATGTGATTTTTGCAGGCGGAGAACATTTAAATAAACATATATAATGTAATGTTAATGTGAACCAGTTTAAGGCTTCTACCATGAACCCTCAACACTATGTGGATTTACCAAATGTGTTTTTTTAAGTGGTTTTTCACACAAAGAGCCCTGTCTGGCAAACTTCTTTTGAAGAATGTGAGAATAAAAGAATACACATTTTTAGATATTCCCTCAATTTTAATCTCTCACTAATTGAACTTGCCAATTGGATCTCTTTGTCATATCTAAATAAATCCTCTTGCCTTGCTCCGCCAACTCCACCGACTTTCCTCTTGGCGCTGCACAGTAATGCTAATAGAACAGGCTCCTGTGCTGCTGCAGTAAAGTGCCTAAAGAGGACCCTGTGCAGCGGCCTCATTCTGTCAGCGGGGTGTGAACTTCTCCAACACCCTATATCACCTCAGCAAAACCAATATCTGCTCCGCCAAACCTGTTTCTCTCCAGCCCGGAGAGAGCCATAGAGCATGGAGGGCACAAGCGTGGTACGTTATAGACGGATGATTGACAGACAGAGTGAGGTGCTCCCTCTGGACTGGGCCTACTTGAGCTACATGGCTGTGTTTTGAGGTTGTAATTAGTCTGCCCCTACTTCCCTGCACTTTTTATGCCAGCTTTGTACATTATTCACTACAGAGACAGTTGTGCGCGTGTGTGCGTATGTGTGTACGTGTATGTGTGTATGTATGCATTCTTAATACACTCTGCTAGAGAAAAACCCTCTTACTCCTTTGGGAAACAGTGACAGCGCTCACTTGTGAGACGTGACATGATTGACAGTTGTAACTCACCCCTTCTAAGAGAACTGGAGCAAGATAGAGAGGAGTCACTGACAACTTGTCATCACCTACAATAACCCAGATTACTGTATATCATATCAGCTGAGTGGATTGCCCTGAGATGGGTGCTGCAGTTTGCACCATGTCTCACAGTCCTATAACCCTTCTGCCTTGAGAAACCACACATAAGTCTTAGAAACACACTTTTGAAAACACTTTCATAGACCATCTTTACATGGTGAAACCTTCATGCAAATTTTGTTGCTCGAAACGTATTTGAAACTGAATTTCACTTGCATTGCATAATAGAAACCCACTTGAGTGAAGCTCATTCTCTTATGAAACAGTCTGTCAGAATGCAGAAGTTTGTGTCACCCTAGCAGTGTTGGGTGTAATGTGTTACTGTAATAATATTACTTTTTTCAGTAACTAGTAGTGTAAGGCATTACTCGTCTGAAAATGGTAATATTATT
>JBBPDH010000036.1:15147457-15161304 GCA_037974565.1 Clupeocharax schoutedeni | reverse complement strand
AAGTTCAGACCACAGAAACGTCTGTGATCAGGAAATCTGGAAGGGATTACTACAAATGATCTGATTTCCATAGTATATCAATCTGGATAATATGGCACATGTGTCATTTAACTCTATGCAGAAATCCTGTTGTGCTTCCATCTTAAATCAAGGCGTGTGTAGGCCCTGTTTGGTACTTGGTGACCATGGGACGTTAAAACACACATACAGCATCGACAATGAGAAATACCACTGCAACAGTTACAGCTTTGAACCTACTGTTTAGTTTTACTGAAGTTGTGTCAGTTTTTTTATACTTCATACACTCCCAAAATTTAACGAAAACTGAGCAAAAACAAGTGCATGTGTGATCGTCTTCCAGTCAAAGATGCAGATAAAAGATATTTGTATACTAACATCACCCCCTGGTGGACACTTTTTATCGTCCTAAATGTGAATGTGTCAATTATAAATCAATTTCTGATGTTTCACTCGGTTATGAAATATTGCTTGAGCAGTTTCAATGACAAGAATGCATATTTATGTATAAAATTCAAATAAGTAAACAAATACAAAAGAAAACCAAAAAACGAGGATTTTGGAGAAAATAAAAAAACGTGAAATAAGGGCTTAGGGGATCAGTTGTGTAAAAAATAGCCAGTGTGTTGGCTCTTTGCTATCTCTGTTTATTTCTTCCAACATAAAAAGGGAAACAGAGCTCTGGCCAATCAGATAACAGGACTTCTACAGCAGCCAATCAGGCGATGGAAGTGAAGCTGAACGACGTCTTTAAATCAATGCATTCTATCTTGTGCCGTAGCCAAATTAAATCTCTGCAACAGTGCAGAGTGCTCATCTATATAATCGAGCTGTTGCATCAACGGCCGAGAGGACTGCACCCTTTCAGTAAATCACCCTCGTGCTGCAGGACCACCAAGTCTCTAAAGTAGAACAGGGAAATCCAGGTATGTGCAGCCATGAGACCTCAGTATGGAAATGATGGGTCGGGAAATTCCCTTCTTTCAGTCACTGGCAAAATAAGCTGCAAAAAGGGCTCAACATATGGCAAACGTCCCAAAGAACTCCAAATTGTAAGTCAAACTGTTCTCTGGAATGCAAATATTGTGATGTTTCTTCTGCCTTAGAACAGCGATCATCTAGTCATCGCCGGAGCTCGGAGTGCAGGATAATCTTCATTGTATAATCAGACAGGCCAGGTTGCATAACAGTGAAACCCAAGCACACAGAGTTACAGTGCTGTATTATTCAGGCCTGAGGGGGATATTTGGTACGAACACAGTGTTGGTGAAAGGTGTGGCTATTAGTCCAGAGAAAGGTAATGAGCCACTTCAGAGGAGCTGTGCGTTTATTGCCAGTAAGCTGTGCACATAAATCGGATTTATACAGACAATCACTTAGAATAACTGGTCCAACAAAGGTTTATATTTGACCAATATTGTACTGCAGAAGTCATCTGAGTTACTGTGCTAAATGTTTTCATTAGTTTTTCACATTATAATATTTTATGCTACATTTAGGCATGATGCTAATCCAGGCCGATATTATTACCATAATCATTTATGCAAGTTACCATTTGTCATACGTGAACAGACCACAGCACACAGTGTCAACAGCATGAAATTCTTCCTCTGCATTTAGCCCATTCACAAAGTGAAACAGGGGGCATCTACGAACACAGTGCCAGGGGAGCTGTGTGTGGGGACGGTACCTTGCTCAGGGTACCTCAGCAGTGCCTAGCGGTCTTGGGAATCGAACCCAGACTTTCTGGTCGCAGGGCGAATGCCCTAACCACTAGGCTACCAGCAGCCCCTATTATTTATGTACTGGAACCAGCATTGGCCCACTACTGCTATAGCAGTAGGTCAAATTCAACAAACGCAATATATTCTCCAAAACCTATCACTATATTTGAGATTTTATTATTTGCAATAATAAGATTAATACATCCATCCTCTTGGGAGGGGTCATACAGGACCCGCTTCAGATTTGTTCTATTGTTTTTAATGGAAGTGACGTGTGTTGCATGACAAGTTTTTGTGTGGAGAGCTCCAGACGGCCCTAGTTGGAAAAAAACCTAAACTCAGTCACAAGTCGCCGTTTGTTTTTATATAATAGTGTGTAATGAGTCTTGAGTTGAATGTTTTTTAATGGGCAAAAATACTTAAATGAATACATGGGGAGTTCATTTTGTCGTCTTTTTTTTTTTTTTGCTGATCTGAAAATTAATCCGATCCGTGAGTTTTTTGATCCGTTACACCACTTGTATACGTATTTATACAAATAAATGATACGCATAAAAATGGGGATATTTTTAAAATATATATTAATGGGGTATCTTTAAAATATAATAATAAACGTAAATCCAATGTGTACTCGCAGCGGACCGGTACCACATGACCCGCGGCCCGGGGGTTGGGGGCCACTGGTCTAATTCACACCTGTAATGTCTCAAATCAAACATATTTACACAAATCTCCCTGTTCAACATACAGCTGTTGAGCGCTAATAGAAGACAGACAATCAGAAAACGTATATATTTACATATATCGGTCGTAAAGATAACAAATATTACCAGTTTTATTTAAAAACAGAGGTTGAAAAAGGCCCATGTACGATTGAATTATGAGGAATTACGACTTGTGAAATTTTTGGTATAGAAACACGCGCAAACAAAAACTAAAAGGTAAATGTACAATATTGACAATCTTAAGCAATCGCTGTCTACAATGGTTAAAGACTGGCCAAAAAAATTGATCACATAAACAATTATTTACGAAAACACCCAGTCAAACCGTCCTAGTGCCTAGCCAGCATGAATGGATTTTAAAAACACGTCTGAGGATGACAGATTAGCAAAACATCATGAAACATATTCAGAGCAGTTTTTTAAAATTGCATTCAGTGAAGTAAATCACCACTACTCTAACTCTGAACAGCTCTAACTCTGCCAGTTCCTCCTGAATGGAGGCTTTCACATTAAACCACTCTGCATGACTCATAACCATTTAATTATATAGAACTTTTGAAATTGTCCATTAAACTACATACAGCTTGCTTTGACTGTTCTGGGTTTGTTTGGTTTCTTGTGTGTAAATTATTCAAAAGATGGAGTGTAGCACCCGGAACTACCTGGGATCAAAGGGAGCTTGGAGCCTAGTGGTTAGAGCGTTCGCCCTGCGATCAGAAATTTGTGGGTTTGATTCCCAAGACCGCTAGTCACCTCTGAGCAAGGTACCATCCCCACACTCAGCTCCCGGGGCGCCGTGTTCCTGGCTGCACGCTGCTTCACTTGGTGAATGGGTTAAATGCAGAGGAAGTATTTTGTGCTGTTCAAGGATTTCTACCAATATCACTAGTATAGACACTAGGTCAGTTGCAGCAAAGGTCAGGTTTGGTGTACCAAATCACTACATCTGGTTGAGGAAAGAAGTTCATCTGCAGTACAGTAAACCACCTCTTCACCCAGAAAGACAGTGACACACAAACATACTTACACCTCAACTGTACCAACAGACAGACCCTTGACTGGGTTACGTGGCGGATCACACCTACGTGTGAAATGTGAGTTTGCTTCGGCCTTCACACAGAGCTTTTCACACACAGTCCCCCTGACAACAGCGAACTCGGCACGCAAGCAGTCCAAGGAGACTCTGCTCAATTTCCGCACTCAGTGGTGCAGCTATTCAAAAAAAAAAATGTCATGACTTTTGATTTTGACAGTTCACAGCACACCTCGTATTAATGTCTCTACTGTGGTTTCACCTTGAGCTGTTTGCGCAGTACAGAAACGTCTGCAAAGCATGTGAAGGCGACCCTAGCGTATAATAGCAGTATTCATTTCTTGCTTTTAAAGGCGACTGTGTCAACCACAATCTTCAGCAGGCCCCTTCGGCGACACGGGCCCACATCCCACCCCCAGCGCCTGACAATTAGGCCGGGTTCAAAGGCAAGGCAGCCTGATCAATCCAGCAGAAGAACAATGGGCAGTGCTTATTACACGCCACATGCTAGCAGACACTGTCACAATGGATTAAGGAGGATATGGCGGTAAACTGCTTGTGATGCAACACGCTCACTGAGGAGGAACCGAATTAAAAAAAAAAAAAAACACGCAAAAAAAACACAGGGAAGTGGAGATTAATGTGTCACCTCACCTGACCTACTTTGAGCTTTGAATCTATCAGTGCCAATTTGACCATGGAGGGAATATTACATGGCAGAGGCATAAATGGATTTCTCCCCCTCTGCCTGTGTTATGCTTCAAGTGTCCTACTGGCCTCAGAGAGGTCAACATTTTCCACTGGGCTCTAGCAAAAACCAAGGCAACCAAGGCTAAAACTACATTCTAGGTTTATCAGGCCATTAGCGTGGGTATCTTTTTCAACGAATCTACAAATCCTCTTCTTCAATCCTACAATATATATCTGTGCTCACCTACATTCCCACTCCACCTAAAAAAAGGCACCCGTGTATAGTGAAAAAAACGCGTTTTGGTCAAATAAAATGCAGTAGTCTAAACCCTAAATATGCCCCCAAATCTGCTTCAAGAACACTTTGATTTCATGTTAAACTCAGTTTAATGCATGACCCTTAAAGAAAATCTAACGGTAAATAAATAATCAGAAACCTTTATTGCTTAAAAATATGTTTGCATTAGCAGTGTGCAAAAACTCATAGACAAAAGAAACGTTGAAATAACTCTCTCTCCACACATGTTGAGACTGGGCACAGCTTTCTAGTACTAAATAAACAGATAAATAACCACTGTTGAAAATTAGACGGGGGCAAGACTCGGAGCAGTCATGGTACATGCTGTAGCAGGCTTCTTCTTCTTCTTCTTTTTTATGGCGGTTGACAACTGCCACCGCTGGACTGGTGGGGGTAATACAGTTCGGTATAGACAACGTTAGACTGAATCCGCAAATGCCGCGTAAAACTGAGAGGTTATCTGTTTAGGCCACGTTTTGTACACAAATAGCCTCAGGTGTACAAAGCTTAGTACACATCTAAAGGATGTTCTGCCACATATCTAGTATCAGACTGCCTCCTATAACTGGGTGGTATCATGGATGAAACAAAACCAAAATGTGGTGGCCATCCCCCAACCACTCAACAAATGTATACACCCAAATACTGTCAAATACCACAGTGAAATGTCAGGACAGCATAAAGATATGTGGGGGTGGAGGGGTAGATCCCGCCCAAGCTGACTGCATACAAAATCTTGAATATATTAGCACTGGTTACGTTATGTTTTCCTATTCTGTGTACATAATTCAAGCAATTTACAGTACTGCTCACAGTATTGTGTGGTTTCAAGGACTAAAGTGAGTATTAATCCATTGGTACATAATCCAGTGCCTCTTCAGCCTTGGAGAAGTGAAGTGAACCATACACACTGTTCTTAACAGTCTTTTTACCATTTTGTGTTGGAAATTTTCCATGTCCAGCACATCCAGAACATCTTGTTATGGTGGATCAGCTCTAAATCACATCACAGATTCAAGCTACCCTATCATCACCTGTGCTGATATAATATATAGGAATAGGACCATCATAATGCCCAAAAAAATCACTCAATATGTATCTGCTAGTTAGGTGGCCAAGTTATATCTTAGGAGAGCATGGCAGTGATGGTGTATGTGTAAATTACGTTTACTCCTCATTGGTACATATGTAACCAAGAAGACTATACAAGATACATTAGCAGTGTTTTGTCAATGCATTGTATATTTTCTGGCTGAGAAAGAAGTCTTGGGCACCTGAAATAAAATAAATAAATGCAATTAATTTTTTTGTTCATTGATGAGCCTTTTCATTAGGTTTGTATCTCCATCATCGGGGTCAGAACCCCCATAGGACCACCAGTGAGCAGCTATTATTTGGGTGGTAGGTCTTTCCCAGCACAGCTGTGACACTGACAGGATACTAGTATGTCAGTGTGTGTGCTGCACAGATCAGATCACACATAGAAGTGCTGATAGAGGTTTTAACACTGTGTCCATTTTACTGAACAAGTCTAACCTGATGGTCTTCCCACCACATTCTATCCTCCATGGATCAAATTCATTTGTTCAGCACTTCCCACAAATGGAAATACTAAATCAGATTGAGATCTGGGGAATATGGAGGCTAAGTCAGCACCTTGAGCTCTCCTGTGTTCCACAATTTGTTTTGTATATATTTGTATATACTGTATATATTTTCCACTGTCCTGCTGAATGAGGGGTGTACTTCGTCTCTAACAATGTTTAGGCAAGTGGTACATGTTGCTCCATGTTCCAGGTCTGATGCTTGTGATGTAGGAGCTTTCAGTGAGATACAGAGTTCAGCATGGGCACTCTGACTGGTCTGCAGCTACACAACACTGAGCAAACCTTTTCTATTATAACTAGCATCAACATTTTAGCAGTGGTTTTAATACTGAGACTAATATCTGTATATGCTGGGTGGAGTTACAATAAGTGTAATAGACAATTGCTACATCAGCATTCACTGATTCAGTCTAAGATTTTTTTCTGAGAACCGAACTGTCCACCAGTCTAGCGGTGATGGTAATACACTGAAAAGTTGTCAACTGCCATAAAAAAAAAGAAGCTGGTGCAGCATGTAGCATGACTGCTCCGTGTCTTGTCATCGTATTTTAGTGTTTTAAACTTTTCCCTCTAAAAGTTCAACCGTTATCTCAGTTTATTTAGTATTAGTAAGTTAGGCCCTGTCTAACATGTATTTAGAGAGAGTTATTTCAACGTTCTTTTGTGTACGAGTGTTTGTTTTCGCTTGCCGCAGGCTGCTAAAGCTAAACGCTAATGCTAGCGGTTTTCAAGATTTCTGATTCTGATTATTTATTTATCTTTACGTTTTCTTTAAGGGTAATGCATTAAACTGAGTTTAAAATGAAATTAAAGTTCTGGGAGATGATTTGGGGGCAGATTTAGGGTTTACACTATAAAAATAGGTATTTTAGGCATTTCTTTTGTTTACCAAAACACAAGGCGTTTTTTTTCACTATACGCGGGTGCTTTTAGAACATAATCCCCGCAAAAAGCGAGGGATTACTGTACACACAACACAGCTTGGATATTTTAGACAACAATAAAGAAAAGAACTAAACAAAAATGTCAAAATCCTGCCTCACTATCTTAACTGTCTACTAACAAAACTTACACAGGTGGTGTCTGCCTCTAAACTAGTATCTAAACATCCAGCAATTCTATGTGACTGGGTGTGTAACAGACTTTGTAAACCGGAATATCGGTCCCAACCTGGAATAAACTGATATAAGTGGCCAGCAGTAATTTACATAACGTGTATTTTGCAAAAGGTAATTTACAAAAAACAACATACACCGAATTACAGTGAGCGAACAAGTATCTCTGGAGAAAAGGTCTCAATTCATATTATTCAAATTATTTTTCACAATATGAAACACTTAAATGAGAAAAAAGGTCAACGCAGGTCACTTAACCCTCAAAGCTGGACAAAGACACGGTTGAGAAGACATTTTTCAGGGCTGCCTAGACAAGCACAGCCTTTTTCCCCCATCAGTCTTTTTAGAAAGAAGATGGATCAAGGGAAACGGTCACATTGCCGCTCTACAGCACTCTGGAGTCCAGAAGAATGTGAAGCTATTCTGCAAAAGGCCTTTGTGTAGAGGTCTGACATGGCTGAATTCCTTGAAGACAGAATGGAAATACAGACAGCATTTTTTTGCCTTGTGTTTTGGATTGGACCACTCCAGGGGTTCTTTAAGAGAGGAATTTATGACTGCAGTAAGGCTCGATAAGGGAGCCAGCAACAAAACAATAACAAAGTTACCACACAATGGCAAAAGATTGGGGGAGGGAGGTTGTTTCATAGTATAAAATAAAGAAGCCCAGTTTAAAGTAGACCGGCTATGCTAGGCTATGCGCTCTGCTATATCGCGATGCTAAAATGTTACAATATGTATTGTAGCGTGTTGCCAATACATTTGCGATATGGTGGCAGTTTAATCCTAGCTGTCCACTGAAATGGTGGAAAGAAAATGCTCAAATGTATCCACTTCTTTCCTCTCTTTCCAAGGCTTACCTAACAGTTCCAGCAACATCTGTTCCCAGTGAGCGTGTTTTTCTATGGCAGGGGATATTGTGAGTGCTCAAAGATCCCAGCTTTCACCTGCAAATGTAGATATGCTATTTATTTTGCAAAAAAACTGTAAGTAACCTAAACTAGTGTTAAACATCAACCCTAGTGTTTATCACCCTTTACTTAATTTTTTTTACTGAGGTACGTTTATTTTTAAGTTCATGTTAAATTTAACATATTTTTCATTGACAGACTTTTTTTCAAACCTTGAAATGTATATTATATGTACAACAAAGAAAGTTATTAAAATTTGTTAATGTTTTTGAAATAAATCTGTTATTTGAATTTTTGTTTCATTTTTAAAAATTGTATTCAAAATATCGTGAAACATATCGTATCGTGAACCCAGTGTTGAAATATGTACCGTATAGTGACCTGGGCATATCGTTACACCCCTACTTTCCTGCTATTCTGGGAAAATCAAGAAACAGCAATATTACTGTTCTTGTTACGGGTGTAAACTTCTCGCAAGCAAATGTGGTATGGTATCATTTAAAATTAATGTACAAAGGGCCCAGATCAAGAATTGAATGAATAATATACAAAAGCATGGTTAGCATTTCTAAATGTATCTTTCACTTCCTAATCTTTATGGTCCTTATCATGAGAATAAAGAGTCATACTCTTTTTACACCCTACTGAAACTTTTTTTATCCTCAGAAAAGACATTTTATTGCATATCTTTAGCCCACCTGAAATGGCTTAGTGGTTTATAGGTGAAAATGTGAGCTTTTCACACCACCTGCTCCAACGAGCTGTCCTAGACACCCACACACACACACTTTCCCATCCCCCCCAGTGCTGACTGGACGGGCGAATAAAGACCACCACTTCACTGCTGTAGCGGGGGAATAATCAATGACACATTAGTTTCAACTTCCAGCAGTCAGCTCTTATCACTCCGCGTCTGCAGACAAGCCAAGCGAAAAATTCCAGGAATTCCCTTTTCCCCTTCACACAGAAGACAAACAACTAATAAGTAACATATCCGAGGACAGCTATACAGGGTCTGTTGAGTTCTTATCTAAATGGAAAGAATAGATGCGCTGTTTTTAGAATTTATGATTTGTCAGAAATCAGCGCAAAGTCAACTATTCACACATGGTTACCAGCTATTCTGAACCATGCGTAACCCAGCCTGTGTGATGTGTTCAGGGAACAGATAGACAAATTGCAGCCCAAAGCCCTTCGTTACCCACAGATGACTTTGTATACCTGCCTGCCAAACATGGATGCCACGGATCCATTCTCTGCACACCCAGCTAGTGGCCCGATCAGGTTTGTGCAGCTCCATTTAGCACCTAATACAGCAACTTAGAACACACCTCACAGCTGCATATAACAGAAATACCTGGCTGACAGCACCAAGTTATCACAATGCAAAAACATGACAATGTGCATAATGCATGACGTATTAAACATCTTATTGCGGGTTGTCCGTTTCTTTATCAGCTTCAAGTTTAGTGAGAATGAGCAGATGTAGTACTGGCCAGTATACCAGTCCATCCAGTAAACCCTTTATTACAGTCATACCAGCAGGACACAAATAAAGGAGAAGACCTGTGCAGACACAAGACACTAGTGAGAGTTGCCATTCATTTTAAAAAGCTCACATTCAACAAAGCAGAATAAAAAGCATTGAATTACATCAAAGCAAAGCAACTACTAGATGTTTCATACACGTCAAAGTTGACCAACTTCTGGTTCTTCTTATGCTCTCTTAATCTTGGATGTAATGCAATGTAACTTTTGCAGCGTGGAGTCAAAATGAACCAAAGTAAAAATAATAATATATTGTCCTCAATGTACTGGTAAATAGTGGCCCTTGGTTCACTAAGTAATATGTAATTCAAACTCCTGAAAGTGGGATTAACAACGAGGTTCTTCCTTTCTAGGACCTAATTAGAATCAGACAGTGAGACAGCTCAGTGTTTCCTCTTGGCAAATGAGGAATAACCTTGAAACTCTGAAACGGATATTGAGTAGGGATGGGTATTGAGAACCAGTGCTAAATTGGTATTGGTCTCTTACCCCTTTGCTAATGCACTGGTTCCCGTGTCGGTTCTGTGCCGGTTCCCAATTCAGGAATCAGTGCCACGCTTTTACACAAAAAGTAGTTGGTTCAGGTGCACTAAAACAAGCACAGAACCGGCGCCTAAACTTTGCTGGTCTCGCAGCGAGAACCCGTGACTTCCCGAGCATCGGGTGGAGTCTTGCACGTAACTATTGTCTATGTCTATCTCTTTCAACAGTAATAACGACAGCGTTTGGACACTGAAATAAATCCTCGAAGTTTGGAGAGTAAGCAGCAAGCAGGAACTGAGTTCGACCATGTTTGTTTCTGTTTAGTGAGTGTGACCAGTCACGTATTATCATACGGCTCCCGCTGTGCTCCTGTCTAGTGTAAATGTGGGCCGGTTCTCAGCTGATTCCCAGTTCCAGTGTAGTGGAAACGCGTCTCTGACTTATCTGTACTGCAATATGGATAAACTCCAAACTCATTGTAAACACAGGAAAATCAGGAAACAATTTGCCTTTTGACTTCTACAAAAAAAGTAATAAACCTTTGAATCTTTTCATATAATTAAGTCTGTGGGTGTGTCCAAAATCACGCATTGTGCTGAATACTGACGTTTTGCACTTAGCAGAAGTGACAGACTAACATTAGCTCGCAACAAAATATCTGCCGATTATACCGCAGTGTAATCAGTGAAATAACTTTATTAACGTTACTCACATTTATACCAACCAGTCACCTCCGCTCTGGCTTGAATTTCACTGTTGGCCACCATTATTCAACTCAAACTTTTAGAAAGTCCCGCCACCTCCACTACGCGGTCAAAATGGCGCACGGTTAGTGTGCAGCATGTCCATCGCTCTGCACTGCATTTCCTGGTCATTTTCAATGCAGCATCCAGGTACTTTCAGTGCACAGAGTTTTAGCTTAGTTTTCAGTGTGAACACACTACGCCTTAAAATTGAGCACAAAGAGTGCATATGTACAATTTCAGCCACACTAAGTATTAATGAGCAATATCAGTATTGTTATCAGCATCAGTAAAATCATAAACATACACATTTCTACTCATCAGACCACCTGAAAATAGCCTTCTACCATCATACCTGTGTAACTGCAGAATCTACACAACACTGGTTGCATTTATCTACACAATACCACATTTTGTTCGTTTACACAACCTACAAATGAGTCTTTCTTTCAGGCCCCTTGGAGAGGATTCATGTAAAAACATCTATCTAATGATCTATCTGCAGTGGAGGAAATAAATATTTTACAAAGGTAAATCTGAGCTGCTCCTCAAACTGCTAACACTTCAGCACTGATTTACTCACTTTAAAATGTAAAACTACTGCTTCACTGACAAGAAAATAATATGCGGTGTCATACAATGAAGGTGTTCCACTGTCAATACAGAAGGCCTTTAAGAACAAGCTCAGGACTGATTTCCACTTACCACAGTATCAACTCTTTTTCCACAATGCAAATGTTTTAGAAGGGTCCTGTCCAAGAGTCTCCGCACCTGCAATAACAAAAAAAAAAAAAAAAAAAGGCTGAATTGAGCAGAATTAGCAACCCATCTGTGTAATGCAGACTTCTCCATTCCCTAAAATATTCTTTCAAACATTCCAAAACTTCAACAACAGTTAATAAATCCCTCCTCAACCAATCACGTTTTGCCCTCTGAACAGTTACATTAACTGTATTATGAGTACTCATAGTTAAGAAACTCGCTTTACACTACAGCTGACTTAATTTCCTAAGAATGACTAATTTATGACTACTATCACCACCATCACCACTACTACAATAATCCACTACTGTAACAATAATATTGATGACAATAACAACGATAATAATAATAATAATTATAATAAAAATGATATTATAAACATTATAATAAAGATTAACTACTAGTACTACTAGTAAGAATTATAAAATGAGCCGCATTCAGGTAAATTTGATAAAAACTGAAAAAACGTGACCTTGCTATACTTTCATTAAGTACTTTTATGGCAGAAGGAATCTCCAATACACTGAAGCACATTTGTTATTAAGTTTAGATTCTTTATTAGATTTTTGGTGTAGAACTGCTGCATAATTGGGGTTACTAGAGAAAACACTTTAAATTGTGTCATCATGAACACCATCACAGCTGTGATTTGCCTTCCATTATGATACTGTAATTGTGATACGGGTGTGGTGCGTCACAACACAGGTAGAACACAGCCAATCAGATAGAGTCGTTGGAACTGTGGCATAAAAAATATTATAATAATAAAAAAGCCTTTAGCTTCATTCTGGAAACAAGGCCACAGACCAAGTTGTTTCAGTTCTGGTCAGACTACAAGCAGGAGTGGGTTATAAGGCCAATGCACAGAAGAGATTTTTTATGTTATACAATGTTATGCTGTATGGCTTCTACAACATGAGAGCTCTCAAGGCTCAGCTTTCTTTAGATTTACATATATTTGGGAATTATCTGATGAGCGCTGTCCTATTCAGTCAGTTCATCATTCTGTATTGTCAAGGCTTATGAAAATGTCATTTGCATGTCTTTGTCTGGACCGTTTTTTTTTCTCGGGTCTGTAGGCTAGAATCACTGTACAAACACATCTAACAAGACCCAGTGTTCTCTAATCTGTAATTGTGTGTTTTCAGCAGAAGAAATAAAAACATTTCTTACAGTTGCTACTGAATCTTGTAGCTTTTCACAAGCTAGAAGAAGTCATTATGAAACTAACCTAAGGAGCGATTATGTGTGTATTAAAGCCTTTACAAATGATAGTGGATTACGTCAGCTGTGATAAAAGTCGTGATGAAGTGCTGTATGATAAAGAAGGTGTCCTGTAGCTTTATGAATGATGCATTTCAGTAAAGTGTTCCCAAAATGCCTGAGCCACCAACTCACATACTGTAGTTAACAATTTTGGCTTTTATTCAATAGAACAGAATTCTATTATTCTTTTGTGCATTTACTGTTTGTTATCCATCCATCATTATCCATCCAGCATCTTCACGTGGCTACAGCCTTTACCCCATCAACACAAAATTCTTAAAAAATTAAGGTCTAAATGTTGTAGAGGAACTCCTTTTGGTTACCATAACATTTGATCTTAAGGACAACTTTGACTGCAGGTTCTTTACAAGCAAATTGATTAACAGGGTGAGAGAGAGAAACACAGAAAGAGACAGAGAATGAGATTGAGAGAGAGAGCGAGAGTGGGGTGAGAGACAGAAAGATAGAGAGAGGGAGAGAGAAAGAAACAGAGAGAGTGAGTGAGAGAGAGAGCAAGAGTGGGGTGAGAGAGACAGAAAGATAGAGAGAGGGAGAGAGAGAGCGAGAGAAAGAAACAGAGAGAGAGAGTGAGAGAGAGAGCAAGAGTGTGGTGAGAGAGACAGAAAGAGAGAGAGAGACAGAGTGAGAGAGAAATAAACAGAGAGAGAGAGAAACAGAGAGAGAGACAGACAGAAATATATATGCTGTATATGCTGGAATAAGAAACCCTCACTTTTTATGGGCAGTTCTCAAAACCGTCTCCCCTGTGTCTGAAGCCTCTTTGTGACACTGCACCTGCTAAGCAGACTGTCTGTGCCACCTTGTCTTTTTTTGTTGTTTTTTTTTAACAGTAGTAAATTATAATGAGTAGCTGAGATTCTTGGTATTCGTTTCCAAAAATAAAAAAGTAGAATTTTTCACCAT
>JBBPDH010000036.1:15108845-15128371 GCA_037974565.1 Clupeocharax schoutedeni | reverse complement strand
AAGTTTTAAACCTCTCGATTTCGATTAAATAAAGCTTGAAACATTGGGGTGTTCTAAAACTTTTGACCAGTAGTGTATGTATGAAGTCATTATTTTTACATTAAAATGCTTTGTGGGGCCTACAGTTAAGATATCTTTTAGAAATGGTCCATGCCGTTAATATTAAATGCCAACATGTAATTGGTCCTAATGGCTGTACATTTCACACAAATATTAAATAAATCTTCATTTGAAATTATTTAAATGAACCCCAGATCTGCGTGCATCTAAGGCTGGAACATGGAAAAGTCGGTTAACCCTTAGAATGCGGGCGACACAGATTCGTGGCATCAGCGCAGCAAATGGTAAATCGTCGTCATACAGCAAAACAACTCTTTATATGGAAGTTCCTCCAGTTTGTGTTGATGCTCAAGGTGTCAGATGTAATGTTGAACTTTAGTGTTCCTGTATCACAGAGAACTACCGTTATTGAATAATATAAACCGCAATAATAATTTTTAAATCGTGTCACACGCAAATACCCATAAAGACCAAAAATGCTTTTTTCATTTTGCAGTTTTCCAGACGTACTGCCCCGATGCCTTGTGCTATTTTTAATTTAAGAGGCAGTTTTGGTTTCATAGAGCACTGTTAGACTATTGCATACACCCTGTAATATTGTAAAGGGAACTGATGATGAAGTCTGTGTGCAACTAAGCCCCAACAGGTAAACTAGGCATTTGTCTAGAGCAGCACTTGAGAAAGGCTGGCAAATACCCCTGTTGACAAAAGACCTTAACTCAAGCACCCCACCCCCCCCACCTCCCTAACCCCACCGAGCAATAATTGTGTGCAGCACAACACACCCATCCCCCAACCTCCTGCGGACAAAAAGTTCTAATCCAATCCAATCCAATCCAATCACCGTGATACAAAATAGTGATAGGATGGTTGTCCAGTCAGCATGCAGCACGTTCACACCTGCTCTTTTCAAATGTAGCCTCTGCATCCAGATATTGATCGGATGTCGTTTCTCTGTGCATCCTTCACATTTCAGGCTGGTGAGATGCTGGAGCAGAGTAGATGGCGGCTGTAGGCTGTTCTGTGTTTAATGCTTTATAAACCATTTTGCAATTGTGACGCAGAGTGCTCTAGGCTTTTCAGTCACAAAGAAAGAAAAGGAAGTGAGATGTGTACTTGCAGCTACATCTGAAGCACAGTTCAAAGAAAAATCTGGTAGTTGTCTGAACTGTGTACTGTCCTTCACAAGCAATGTAAGCCTTTGCATTTGTAAGCCTACTTTTGAATATGTGTGCAGATGCCTAAAAATAACCTGTTTAATGAAAGCGTGCTTTTACACACACACACACACACACACACACACACACACTGATCACGATGCATGATTATCTCTGAAACTCTAAAAATGATCTCTAGATAAGTTTCAGGCCCAAACACATTTCAACCACAAAAGTGGTCACACTCTAATGGACAATATCCAGAGACAGGATTCACCCAACATCAAGTGTAAAGAGTGCCAAAAAGCATATGGCACAATCTGATTCCACTTTGCATTGTTCAAATACCATTATTTAAGGAGCCCTATGGTCCTGGGACGCAATTATCAGAAATCACTTAGTGTACTGCTGTACTGCGGAGATGACTAAATATCTTTGTTGTGTGATCATTTGGTTAATCAGTTTACAAAGCAGTGTTGTGTCAGTTCACACTGAAAAATAACTAGTTCATTTACCGTTGTTGTACAGGTAGATGTCCGATCAAGCATCCTTGAATGACCAGAAGACATTGAAAACCCCTCCAGATTATCAATCCAGAATGCACTGTAGCTCCTGATAACTGGGATGTAGAGGATCACATCTACCAAACCAACTCATTGCATGTTCTGTCTAATGAAACATTCATCTAGGTTAGTAAGACACCCAGGAGTTGACCACACAGTGGAGAAAAGTCAGTGAAGGTTCTGATGACTGACAATAAAATATGATGCGAAAGAGGTAACCCCCACATGCACATGCTCCAAACCCCCAGTGCTATGGACCATTACAACCCCTTCCCACACTGACACAACCCTGGTCTCATATTGCGATGGACTTCATCACTGAACTCCCAGCCTCAGCAGGTAACACAGTCATCTATGTTATCATTGATCGTTTTTCTAAAGCCTGTAGCCTCATACTGTTAAAGAAATCACCTTCATCTATGGAAAGGCTAACATCTTTGTCTCATCAAATATTCAAGCTTTATGGATTACCTCAAGAAATCGTCTCCAGCCGAGGCACTCGGTTCACATCAAGTGTCTGGAAGACTTTCTGTAAAAACTAAGCCACACCCTAAACTTATCGTCAGGATATCACCCTGAAACCATTTACATTTCTGGCATTTAGCTGCCGCTCTTATCCAGAGCGATGTACAACAGTGCTTAAGAAGTCCACAATTGTTTCTGACCTGAAAAACAGCTTAAATCCATGTCAACTATTTAACCAAGATACTGCAGTCAGAGCATCTATACAACAAACCAATGTCCAAACGGAGTGCTGTACACATACCACTGCCCTACTGCAGTAATGTACAATATCATGGGGTAGATAACCTACCCTGGATCAAATTTGTGCATATTTCTCTATATCATTCCACCACTGATACTCCATCCTCACTTTAAATCAGTACTGGGGTATCAGGCATCCTTCCTCCCTACAGAAGACACAACGACCAACAGCCTTTCTGAAGATCAATGAGCCAGATGATGCAAAAGAGTGTGGTGCAGAGCAAGAGAGAGAATACTTATAGCAAATCAAACGGTCAGGCTGACCACCATCGATGATTAGAGTTTTGTTATCCAACAGAGACATTTGAAGGTTAAGCTTAAAATACACTGGATCAGCGTTACTCAAACGTTTTTGTGCGGGGGACCACTCAAGTCAGGCTTTGGGGCTGCAGGGCCCTGCACATATGCCCACCTCCCCCTAGAAATTATTCACAGACAGAAATTATTTGGCAAAAAAAAATTGTAAATCAACGTTTTAATGTGATGGGTGTGTCTGCTTTCTCGCCACTAACTGGGCGAAACGAGGAAGACACCCTGACAGAGACACTCGGGGCGTGTTTTCTGAGCCTGTTTCTGTCCTTTGTTTTCGTGGCTCTCATAACGCGCATGTGTCCGTGAAGAGTTTGGAGTGAATGAGAGGGCGGAACGCTGAACATTCTAGCATGCTGAGACAAGGGGCGGGGCGTGAATTCCAGGGGGCGGGGCGGGGCACGCTGTGACAGCATGGCTGAGATCAGACCTGATCTGATTGAATTTTGATTGGTGCAAAAGAAAGGCTCTGCGGACCGACAGGAACCCTCTCACGGACCGGCACCGGTCCACGGCCCATAGCTTGAGAAACGCTGCACTGGATCATTCAGAGTAACAACGCATCAATGCTGTGATGTTTTAATTACAGCTCCCTCTCCACTACTGCATACACCTTGTGTTTCACGTATCCATGCTTAAACCATGTCTCTGTTCTTCAGTACAGAAGGGTTCTAGTCTAAAGAAGCTGTCTACTCCTATGGTCATGGGTGGATCCACAGCATACAATGTCAAAACCATCCTAAACTCTCAGAGGTGGCGTAGTAGATTCCAGTATCTTATGGACTGGGAAGTCTATGGACTGGAAGACCAACGTGAGTTCCCAGTGCATGACATTTTATCACAAACATCCAACGTAACTCTCTGGACAAGCCTGCACCTCAACCACAGGGTCTACCTCTCAGTACCACCTGTGCTCCGGGAGTCATGCCCACCTCACTGCTAGGAGCCATGAGTTAATGGAATACTCTATGTTCTTTTTCTATACAAGTCAACTGAGTTAGCAATGAAAATGAATTAATTGCTTATGTGTCTTCAGTTCTATCCACTCTATTTTCACTCAAAACTGTTCTCAAAACTGTTGGCAATTCCCGAGAATCTGCTTTACAATGCAGAGTCAAAGCTGACAAGTTCTAAAAGCTTGACAGTTCCCGTAACATTTTACAGTTTTTAAGGTGTACAATAGAGGCTGATGGTTTACTAGGTCAATCAGTTTGCTACTTTTGTAGCTATAGCTTCTAGCTTTTTCATTATTCATTGTTTATAAGATTAGCCCTCATTATCCAAGCCATATAGCCCTGCAATTTTTCCTGGGGTCTGAAAAAGAAAATATATTTCACATTACAGGAATAGGCTACAAAGACACGCAGGCTAAAATAAAACACTGTATCTCCCGAATGTATTTCTATTAGACACATACGATGGCATAGCAGGTTCTTAAAGTTTAGATACCCCCATTATTTTTAATCGGGGGGTGGGGGGTGGTGGGGGGGTGGGGGTGTTGGGTTATGGATTCCCAGAACTATATTTCACAAGCTGACAAAATCAAGAAAAGAAACTCTTCATGGCGTTAAAAAAAACATCACATTTTCACTGTGTTAAAATCACACTCAAGCATCTGAATAACATCTATTATTTGTGTAGACAGAGGGTTTGTGGTCTTTTGACCTCCATCTTTCATCGATTCATTGTTTAAAAAATGTCAAACACTTTGTTTAAAAATCCCATGGACATGAAAGACCATGATCCACTCCACTGCCAACATACAGTGCTTTGTGTTGTGCTCACTACAAAGCCGAGAGCCACCACTGCACATGAATGTGATTTAACATGGCTTATTTCTCCCAGCCCAAGGTAGACACACATGGTCAACAGAATTCCAATCAATTAGCCACAGCGGGGCTCTACATTCCAGTCTTCGGGATTGTTTTCTTAGTCCAGCAGCAAGCAAAGGATTCTTATCCTTTTAGGCCTGCCTTAGCTGGAGAGACTAATATATCAAGAGGCCCCAGAGCAGACTCTCTGGAACACCTGTTTAGGGGTATATTTAATCCTTTGCTCCTTTGCTGGCAAGGGAAAAGCAAAAGACACCCCCCCCCCCCCGCCTTTTTCTGTGAGGCTTGAATTGTTGCAGTGTTGCAGCCCTTTCCCCACTTCTTTGATCTAATTGCTAATCGCTCTTCAAAGCCCACCACAAAGAGGTGTGCAAGATGGAGGTGTCACGCCAAAGAATAGTGTTGGGTTATGGAAGGAAAAAAAAAAAACAGATTAGTGTCAAGCTGACCGTAAAAGGATAATGAAAAATGCATGAAGGAAAGAGAGAACATTTTACACATCTACAAGTAACAAGAAAACCTCGTTTTGTTTTCAAGAAGTCAACTTTGTTTCTTCGTGCTTTGAATTTTGTCTGAAGGATGAGGCTGATTATTTCTGAAGGGCCAAGGAATGAATTCTCTCCCTCACTACTAATTAAGCTACTACCAGAAACATTTTATATAAAACACTGATCGGTTGTTTGGGCAACAGCATCCATTTGTTTTCTTTTTAGTTCTTGACATTCTAATTGATGCATTTCAAAGCCGTTTTGCAAATTACACAAGAAAATGGTCCCATTTTGCGAAATTTTGCGAAATGCGAAACGCTCCTTCTCGCTTTACATGAATAGCTAGAAAACAGATCCTTGTAAGTTTTATTATCCTAGAAAATTATTATTATTATTATTATTATTATTATTATTATTATTATTATTATTATGTGCCCATTCTGACTCTTGGCAACCATACAGTAATCTCCAGAACTTCTTATACTTTTAAGCCTGTAGAGATGTCACGGGACGAGCCGCGAGGCCCAGTCCCAGAACTACCTGGAAGGTGGCAGGAACAGGCAGGCAGACAGAAATCAATGTCACCGGGTCTTTATTAAAGAAAACCAAAGTAAAGTGCACGATGGCCACCAGAAACAAGAACATAAAACACACCTATGAATTAGGCGAAGGGCTCATGGTGACTGTCACCATGAGCTGAAACGAAATACAGGGCATAATTAACCACAACCAAAAACAGGTGAAAACGAAACTCCAAAATAAAAGCCCTAAACCATCAGAACAGAAAAAACAGAAAAAACGAAGACAGTGGCCCCTAACGGCCATCAGTCGTAACAAGAGACTAATATATCAATATATCAAGAGGCCCAATTCTATTTTATTTTATTCTATTCTATTGTTTTTCTTTGTCTATGTTGCTGATCTTAATTTTGTACTGTCCACTTTCTGCCATGACCAAACAAACCTTTCCACTTATAAAGGTTTATCTTATCTTACGCGTGTTCAGGTTTCTTAACAGCTTGTTCATGGGATCTCTGACATCCACTTCTCTTTTTCTGTCAAGTGTTCCAAACATAATAGTCTTTTCTAATGAACTGGTTCAGTCTGGCTGACTGGAGTGAGAGGTGAGGTTTGACTTGGTCCCTTTGTTTGTTTTCTTTGCTTCGTAAGGTACTTTAAAAATCTGCACTAAAACCAAGTTCAAAGCCATGAGTGCTTCTCACTTTTTATCGTCAAGCTTTCACATCCTTTCACATCAGATCCTCACCTCAAAGATCATATCCTGGACAGTTCTGATCTTTGTTTGCAGATACACATAATTACATTATGTTTACAATTATGTTTTATTTCTTGACTGCTGGAACCTCTGTTAGTAATTACTGATCCAGGTAGAAAAATGCTGTCCAGCATTTCTACATTTTCACCATCAGTGGTAAACTTTGTGGCCTTTCCCATTTGTGTTCTTCATGTTGAGGTGAATTTTTTTCACTTCAACTTTTCTAATTGGAGCTTCTAGGTCCTCCTGATTTTATGTTAAGAGCTGTGTACGAAAAGCGCGCCCGTTCACTATATAGGGCACTATGTAATGAATCAGCCATTTTGTAGTTTTGTGTAACGTCCAGAGTGTCCGAAATTAACTAAATGTCACCTTCCCTTGTTCACTAGTAAGCCCCCTATATAGCAAACACTAAGTAGTGAAGGAGTGAACAAGTGCACTTTACAGACACAGCTATAGTGTGCTATTTTTCAGCTTCCTCTTATATGTTTAATATCCAGGCTGAGTAAGTGTGGTGATAGTGGACAGCCTCGGCTAGCTTACTTACTGATGTAGGACATTTCCTGTCATGATTGTAGCTCTTTGATCAGTATGGACATTTCTTATTAGAACAGTGAGATGCTCTGGTGTGCCCATTTTCCCAAGGACATGCCATAGCTTGTTGTGTTCGCAGTAAAAGGCTCAGCTGTGGCAAATGAAGAGACAGTATAAACAGTATTTATGTTTCTTGATATGTTTTAGAAACTTTGCTTTGTAGTAGCTGGGCTAGTTAGGTATAAACGTTGCTGCATGCAGTAAGCCGGAATACCCAGAGGAACTTCATCACTTCATCACATAAAGGTTCCCCCCTCCACAGCCAGAGGATGTAAGACAGAATTCTGTTTTGCTCGTAAAAAATAGTGCACCACACATTGAAAGAAGTGAGTCTGGTCTGGGAATTAATTAAACACAGAGATCAGTCTTATGTGACAACTTTCTGAATGTCAGCATATGCTGCGACACTCGTTATTTATTTATTTTTTTGTAAATGAAAGATTCTGTTTAAAAAAACAAATTAACTGCTTCCTGTGCAGGACACAGAAAAGTGAGGTCTGAAAGTAACAATGGTTCTGATACAGACAGCACATGAATGAGAATATAGGGAGGGGGGTACCTCTTATTTCCCCCTGATCCCATGAGCCCAGAGCGGGGCAGAGGGTCATTCTCTATCCCTGCCCATCAGGATGGAGATGGAGGAGGAAGATTGAAAGGGAGTGCGCTACTGGCAGACTGCCAAAGAAGACCAGTAATGAGGTAAGACTCCCTCTGGAGGGGGGGGGGGGGGGTCGGCAGGGAGAAAGAAGGAAAGAAAAGACATGCACAAGTGTGCTCTGCTTAGTGTAAAGCATTTAAGGTTGGACTTCTACCTCTAATGTTTTACTTTTATTACTTAAACAATTCAGATAAAACTACATTGTGATCTGTAACTGCATGGTGGTACACTTTGTTGCTTTGGCACTGTACAACCGAGTCGAAGACGAAACTGGGGTTTCACGATTAAAAATAAAATGTATTTTTTTCTTTTTTGGGTAAATTGTTTTGTCTATTGTTTAACTTTAAGATTTTCTTTGCAAAAAATAGTAACCACCATATGTTTTTACTCTTGTTTCTAAAAAAGTATTTGGCATTACAAAATTGAAAGGAGTTACATGACTTATTAAAATACTATATTTAGGCTCTTCATTGAAACTCCAATTATATTCCATTTTCAAACAATTGCACCAACAGTTTGCACCTTCTTTACCAGCTTCTTGCTAATGGTTTTGTAGCCCATTCCAGTCTTGTGCAGGTCTACAATTTTGTCTATGACATCATTGGACCAATCTTTGGTCATTCCCATGTTGGAGAGTTTGGAGTCTGCTTTATTGATTGATTGTGTGGACATGTGTCTTTTATACAGGTGACTAGTTAAGACAGGTGTCTTTAATGAGGGTGACTTATTAAGGAGTGTCTAACCACTCTGGGAGCCAGAACTCTTAATGGTTGGTAGGGGTCAAATACTTATTTCCCTCAATGAAATGCAAATCAGTTTCTTTTTTTTAAAGTTATTTTTTCAATTTTCCCTTTGATGTGCTGTCTGTCACTGTTAAAATTAAAATTTTACTGTTCTGAGACTTTTCATTTCTTTGTCATTGGACAAACTTACAAAATCTGCAAGTGGTCAAATACTTATTTCCTGCACTGTATATTTGTATGTATATGTATGTATATTTCTAATTATTACTATTTTAAATGAACTGATTACACTGAATTACATTTTTATACTTAAACATATTATACAAACAAACAGTAAGCCACTTATATCAAACAATGACCTTGACATACAATGTTTATGACAGTTATTTTAAAAATGCATTGTTTAGATAAAAATCTAACTTTAAAGGTGTTTTTTGTCATTTCACTGAATGACATCAGATTTCTATTTCATGTTACAACAGGATGAAAATATCTAATATTTATGAGAGATAAACTCATCTTGCTTTATCACCTCAGGTGTCTTCAGGGGTCCTTTTGATGATGTCAGTGATTGTCATGTGACTATCAATTTTTTGTTGATTTCTTGTTGATTTTAATATCAAAACAAAACAATTACACAAAGTGCTTTTAATACAACAATAGCAGCACTCATAAAAATATGCCTAGAGAGTGAAATAGTATTTTTGTTTTTATATATATTTTTAAAGATATAATAGTGATATTACCATTACACAGAATGACAATTTTGGACTTCATGAGATTATTTTATGCATACATTTGGATTTACTTTTTTCTAAATGTAACTGAAATAATAAAGTAGACAATCGGTTTGTCCCCGTTTAGGGCGAATAGTGTGCATCGTTCTGCAATGCGTTTTCTGGCCGATTTCAGTGCGGCATCCAGGTACTTTCAGTTTTAGCTCGGTTTTCAGTGTCAGTGCACTATGCCCTAAAATCGCGCACTAAAATTGTGCAAGTATGTGGTTTCGCACACACTTAATGTAGTTAAACTTCATATGTTCAAAATGTATTTATTTCTCTTTTTTGTTCATTTAAAGTATCCGGACCCCAAAAAAGGTTTGTCATGTCTTTGACCCAGACACACCTACACTATATGGATATTGCCACACACTTCTTAATTATTGAATTCAGGTGTCTGCTTACTTCCAGTAAAGGGCAATCGTAACAAGGTCATTTTCTATTCCAGCAGTGCACAAAGTAAGGTCCATAAAGACATAACTGGATGTGTTTGGAGTGGAAGAACTTCACTGGCCACACAGAGCCCTGACCTCAACCCCATCCAGGACCTTGAGAGAACTGGAAGGGAGATTGCAAGCCAGGCCTTCTCATGTACAAATTCCCACAGAAGCACCAAAATCTTGTGAAAAGACTTCCAAGAAGAGTGTAAGCTGTTATAGCTGCAAAGGGGGAATGACTCCATGTTAAAGTCTATGTATTTGAATGCACATAGTAATGGTCAATACTTTTGTCCATATTGTGTATATGAGATTTGTTGGACATTGAAATGGAGCTGACGCCCACTCATTGGCCGTAACGGGCTCAAATCTTTTAGGACATTTCAGAGTGCATCTGTGGGAATTTGTGTCCAGTCAGTCAAAAGAACATTTGTGAGGTCAGGCAAAGTTGGAGAAGGTCTGTCTTGCAATCGATGCATTTCTATTTCATCCCAAAAGTGTTCAGCTGGGTAGAGGAATAACCTCTGGGCAGGCCACTGGAGTTCTTTCACACTAAATTCGTCAAATCACATCTGTATGGACCTCACTTTGTGCACCAGGGCACAGTCATCAGTCATACTGGAATAGAAAAGGGCCTTCCCCAAAGTGTTCGCACAAAGTTGCAAGCATATAACTCCTCACTGGAACCCTGAAAAACTACCCCAAATCATTATGCTTTCTCCACTACACTTTACTGCTGGCACTATCAAGTTTCAGAGTCTGTCGTGTGGGCCTTTACAGTACTCTAGCCGACACTTGGCACTGTGCATTTGAGTAACTTTAGCACATCATAGGCAAGAGCATCATAGACACCCTTTTCTACATAACCCCCTTTCATGGAACTAAAAAAATTGCTTTGTTGGATTCCTTCCATGTTTGTTGTCTAGCTGTGAGTCTAGCTGCTAGGTGTAGCATTTGTATATGTTGTTTCCATGCTGTCAAAGAGTCAGAATAAACTGAACAGAGATATAGCAAAAAAATTAATTGTGTCTAATGTTATTATCAGGTAGCCTCCAGGTAACCATAGGTATAGGGTTTCTCTAGTAAATTAGTAGCCCATGCCCCTTAGTAAATTCTCTAGTAAATTAGTAGCCCATTCTTCATTAGTAGCCCATGCCCCTGTTCTAAAAATAGCACAACTCACCAGTGTGAAGTATCTAATTTAATTTGATCATGTTGCTATTCTTCTTTAATCCCATTTGCATTTATATACATTTTAAAATGACAATCTCTCTTAAAAGCATTTAAAACATGTTTATTATACATGAAGTTTAGAATCTCGACTCCTGCTCGACTCCTGTTCATGATATCTCTGGTTGTCTCCGTGTTGTTGTTCTTCTTCATCTTTCCCCTCTAAGCACATCTTTCCCAATGAATGGGCTCTTCTTATTATAATATTTTGATTATTGCGGTTATGAGTGAGAGGGTTAGGGTTAGGGTTAGGGTTTGTTCTGGTCAAGCATCTGTTCATTTAGTTTCTTTTTCAGGCAAAATATATTTTGTCAAAAAGTGAGAATGTACTGATCATAGAAATAACATATAATCTGACAGACCATGAAATACCACAGACCAAAGGAAACTTTCACACATAAAAAGTGCTTGTTTTAAATGCTAAAACAGTCCGAAAGGATATAAATACGTCAGAGACTACTATAAAGAGAAGAACCTACCAGAATGGCATCAGAAAGTCAACAACAAGATGCAGAACACTTGTGCCGTTTGCTAAAAAATACATTAAGCAGCCCGGTTTATGGGACAAAGAAGAGACAAGATACGTAAATACGTTTATTGTAGGAATTAAAAGGGTTTGAGTAGTTTAGTTACTTTAATCTGACTGACAATAGCAGTGAGATGAATTCTAGGATGTTGAAGCATTTTAAAGCTCAGATCCAACCAAATGCAACTGTGGATTTTTTCAAGGTCGAGAACTACTCTTGATTGGCTAATGCACTGCTCCACCCTGAACCATTTAACTAGTAGAGACGACATATTGTTATTGTTATTGTATGCCTGACAAAGCACCATCACGGAAGATTTCCACCATCTGGGGATTTCCCCCATACGTGTCTTCAGTCAGTTACTAGGATTCCGAATATTTATTTTATGTGGAAACATTTCTATAAGTTAATTCTAGCTTATAGTATTCTAGCACAGCCTTACGAACCATACCTATTTTGAGAATAAAATATGTTTAAATAGTTGGTATCATGAACAAATAAGCTTCGGATGTGGAAGAAATATCAAACTGTAAGTAGCGGTACCATAATAGTTCTTAGACCCTGCAAAGATCCGCCTGGCCTCTCATTTCTAGACAGCAGACAGACCAAGCACTGCTCAACATATCTGCAAACTAAACTCGTTGCAGACGGCACCTCTGCATTGACCTAGTTTAGCTTGAGCTGTGAGTGTGTAATCTCTGGTGTTTAAAAAAGAATCGTGATCTGAGGGATTTCTGTCTGCGCGTGGATGCAAAGATACTTGAAAAAGTAGGGGTGAGCAAGGCAGCCCTGTAATCCGTGTTAAATGAAAATGCCAAACTACAGGAATGAAGGAACACATGTATTGTGTCAGTATGTAACCTACGTGCAGCAATACCAGATTGAATATATAGATCCAGATTGAATGAATAGTATTATGTTCAGTCTGACATTTCAGTTTATTACGCGTCTTTCCTTGAACAGAATACTCGCTTTAAGGGCCCAATACACTATGGTTGCTTATTAAGCAATCTGCAATTCATTGAGTTGTACAACTGTGCAAATCTTGTACATACAAGAAAGAAAGACATACTACGTGATATGTCAGTTCTGCTTTTTTTCTGCCTCTTATTGGAATAATAACTTGGGTCCAGAATCAACAGCGAGGTTCGGCTGGTCCTACCACGTACATGCGCTCGCTCATGCCCACTTCCTCTGTTTTTCCCTTTTTCGCTGTGTCCAACTTTGGTCACCGGCAGTGCTCAGAACAGATAAACATAAAATATAGTAGACATGTCATCATCGTTCCCCCCACATGTCTGCACTCCTGCTGATCTAAAGCAGAGAGCCTGCCATGACGGGCTCCCAGAGTGCATTGCTCCTGTTGATTTACATCCTCCCTTCTGAGTACTCAGGACACCAGTGAGCACCAAGTCTGAAGGTGTTTTCCTTGCTGGCATGCAAAGAGAGGACATCCGACATGTACTGACAGTTTTTCACATATTAGTGTCTCCTCTCAAGAATTATCAGTGGCAGGCAGTGGCATAAGCTAAAGACAAAAGCAAATTAGTCAAGCACGAAAGGCGAGATAAAATACAGAGAGAGGCAGAGAGAGAGAGACAGAGAGAGAGAGAGAGAGACAGAGAGAGAGAGAGAGAGAGACAGAAAGACAGAGAGAAGGAAAAAGAGAGGGGACAAAGATAGTAGCAGTGAGTCACTCCTTGATTGACCAAAGTCAAATCAGACAGCCTGCCTACCACATAAAGTCAATGTGCTTGATATCTCTTCCCATGCCATTGCTTGTGGTGCAACACGAAGTGACTCAAAAGCAATGTGCCTTTTGTTCCATCCACCGCCATGGCATGAATAATAGATGGCAGGGGCTGCTATCGTGCTTTGCATGGTAGGCTACACAACAGGATAAAAATACAGTCACGGTTTCATGTGTCATACAGGCATAAACAAAAGGGAGGGTATGTGCTAGTACGCAAGCGTCTTCGTTTGACATCACAGACGCTGCAGGGTTTTAACGAGAGGCGTGAACAGGGCCGCTGTGAACAGAGGTCCAGGGTGAGCAGCTTAGAGGCTGTGGTGGAGACAATAGTTCTGTGACGCAATTTGAACCCTGTGCACTTTACTATTAGCTAACACACCATGTACTTCCCTATATAACATCTGAAATTGGGTGTTCATTATCTTGCGCTACTTCAGATCACTGGAGCAACAGCTAGTTTAGCCGTTTCAGACGTGAGGTACCTGTCTTTGCACTAACCATCATTTGTTAGGTTTGACTATTTGCAATATGTAACTATTGATTTTGGAATATTGTGTTTTTAAGCCTAAGTGTGTTATAGCACACTTTAGCTGCTAACAATGCTAAATGGTTAAGTTAAGTGGGATACAGCTAAATGATTCAGTAACAAATGGTGATTTAAGATTCTAGGCACTGGATAATGAAGAACATAGGGTACAGTGTAAAGACATTTTTCTAGTCCATCATCTAACTTTTATTTGCCACACTGACTGCTATGTTGTCAGAGAAACAGAACCTTTCTGCATTCAAACCAGGGGTGTGCAAATGCGATATGGGACAAAATCACTGGATCGGAAATCGTAAAAAGCCTACTGCAACTGAACCTTGAGCAATATAGTGTAAAAGGACAGGTCGGGACACGAATGACACAGATGAGCAATGAGGCTGTGTCTCAAATGGCTCCCAACTCTTTTTTAATATGTCTTATAAAGAGCCTCTGGTAATTCAGTCAGGTATGTAGACTTCCTTAATGCAGAAACTGTACAATATATGTGTAGATATTTGAACTTTATAACTTACACTATGGAAGAAGTTGGGAGTCATTTCACATAGAAAGTGCATCCATTTACAGTGTTTGCCAGATGGTTTTATCCAAAGCAACTTCCACTCCCTGGTGCAGCTTGGGGTTAAGGGTCTTGCTCAAGTTGTAGTATCAGGATCGCTGTCAGTCATGAAAAGTTGTGCTTCAGTATCTTTTGTTAGGAAACAATTGTCTTCTAGTTATATTTACATTTTGTTACATTTAGGCTCCTTTTTATTGTCTTATTTAAAGTAACTTATACATGAAAAGCTACAAAAATGCCCCAAAGAGAGGTAATATGTTGTACCTTTTAAACATTTAAAAGTGCACATTTAAACTTCAAAGACAATGTTGTTCTTTTCAGGATACGTTCTTGTTGTTTGTACCTTTGGAGATTCAGATTTACCGGGACACATTTTTTACTGACAGTGTGTTGGTGTCTGGTATCTACAGATGATTTAAGACGAATGTAAGTAAAATTCGTGAGGGGTAGGTTTTGTGTTGAAGTTAGACATAGATTTAATCAAATCTAATGCATTTGTTCAATTGCATTTAAAATATGATTAGTCGATAATAAAATGTTGATAAAAGACTAGCTGATAAGAAAAAAATACTAATAAAAGACAAGCTCAGCATCTATAAATCATCTACAGGGGGCTCTCAGAGTAAAATTGCTATTAACATTCCATTCCATAACTTCACTAACTTCACTAGCTGTTGTTTATTATTCTTGACTGGTCATACTGCTGGTAGATTTAGGTATTTTCAAGGCATGGATATTGAATTCTGTGACTTTCCTTGTAGCTGGTAATTTATACTATGGTTAATCCAGAATATAACTGCAATGAACCAAACCAGATCTAGAGTTGGATGTCTCGAGACCGGTCTTGAGACCACTTTTACGTGGTCTTGGTCTTGTCACAGTCTCGACTGTCTTTTGTCTTGGTCTTGCCTTGTTCTAGGCGGTCTTGACTACAAGTCTAACCAGATCTCAGTTGGTGTAAAAGTAAAAAGGGGCCAACACTACGACTAAATTAGATGCTTATACCCTGCAAACCATTTCTTTTTTCCTTACGTTTAGGCTCATATCATTCTCAGCATCATACAAAATCCCTAAAATGACTTTACATGAGTAGAATAGACATGACAATTACAATATATAATCAGGCGTAAAACATCACATTTTTACATTCTCTTACATATTTTGTGACCTTTAAGTCTCTGTGCCGTTATTTCAAAGGTTTATTTAAACACTCACACACACACACACACACACACCTCATAAGTAGGCTTACCCACTATACCACCACTATTACACCCAGTTCTATCAGTATAGAGATATTCTAGTCAGTGGTGGGTGTCTGCTTAGGTGACCTTTAACTTCTTAGGCAAATAGCATTGTGTGAAAGGGGAGATGTGGTAAAGATGAGTAAAGATGGAGTTTAAGAGTGTATATGAGAGCGTATTCTGTTAGTGTCTTGCTGTTTTCGCAGTATACACTATTGGCACGAAATGAATGCTGGGAAAACATCAGAGGGAAACACGTGCAATACTTTGAGTCGTAGGGATGGAGAGGGGGTCTGGCTTAGCCCCCAGCATGTTCTATTTTGGAGTCTGCATTCAATTAGCTGGAAAGTAAGGCAGGGTTAATGGAAAATAATCAAAGCCATATTTTTGAGATGTCGCTGTTATGTCTCACTGTTATTGCCGCCCAAGGTACGAATGTAACCTCGTAATTTGTTCTCTTGGGAGAAGAGGTAGAAAACTCTGATGCCGAGATCTAAGGGTCACCATGGATTTATTCCAGTGAAGCGAAAACCAGAGAGAAATGACAAGGTGTCTTTTTCCATTAAGTATGACAGGGAGGATTATGATTTCTCTGCTGACTTAAACTCTACAGCTCTTATGTGACACAGCCCTCTGTAAACAGTGAAGTGAATTTACTCACTTCATACAGTGTCTATTTTAAAAGTAATGAAGAATGACACACACTGTATGTCTACTAAAGGGTAGCTCAGTGGGTAGGACACTTGCCCCCAGACCAAGAGGTCATGGGTTCGATTCCTACCTATAGCACCACCACTGGGTCCCTGAGCAAGACCCTTAACCCCAAGTTGCTCCAGGGAGACTGTCCCCTGTAGGTAGGGAATGGAAGTCGCTTTGGATAAAAGCATCTGATAAATGCTGTAAATGTACTATTTCATATTATGATCCATGTTTATATTGGAGAAGTGTAATCCACCGCAGAAGCCCTATCAATCGAGTGGTCTGGGGTTTTACAAAATCACAAGAAAATATTAGTAGGTATAACAAAGGCACAAGCATGGTAGATACTGAAGGAATACAAATAAAGACGAACAAAAAGGGATGCCAAGCGTTTTTCAACAGGCAGGGTTAAAAGACCAGCACTAACAGAATTGTATAAAGAATCCACAAATGCAGACTGAGACACAGGAGGTATTTATACACTGAGGTGACAATGGGAAACACCTGGGCAGGGGGGGAGACAGGAATAAGACACAGGTGAAGAGGATAACAAGGGAGCTGAGCGGAGGCAAGGCTAAGACCTCACATGGAGTACAGACACATAAAGGCACATGGAGAATGTAAACAACAGACAAGAAGACAGAACAAAGACAAAGAAACAGGGAAGACCCAGGCAGAACATTACAGAATCTCTCTTCTAAGAGTTCAGGTGCACAAAAATAAACCAGCTGGCCGAGGCACAATAGAGGAACAAGACGTGACAGGGACCTGGGGTACAAGGACAGGGTCAGGGACCATGACAGGAACAACCACATGGACCTGGATAGACACAGAGGGAGACACCATGACAGGGACAAAGACTTCCACAGGGACAGGTACAGGTAACGAAACTGGAGCATGAACAGGAACCCAGGAGACGAGGCTGCTGGCGACAAAGTGGGGCACCAGTGACACTGTGAGACAGAGGGACTATTTGGATGCATTCTCTTATTTGGTGGCTGGCACAAATATGGCCCTGCCTGCTGCTATTGGGACAGAGAGTTGGGGGTTTAGCGCTTCTGTGACAGCACTTAATCTCCATCCTTTATTTTGGGCTGCTTTTTGGAGCCCAACCTTGCCGGGACATCTAGTGTTCCTGTGTCCTCCTCAGCCCAAGTGTTTCCCATTCTCTCTTTACATTTACTGCATTTAGCAGACGCTTTTATCCGAAGCAGCTTCCATTCCCTGACCACAGGGGGCAGACTCCCTGGAGCAACTTAGGGTTAAGGTTCTTGCGCAATGGTTTTGTGGATTTGAACCCAAGACCTTATGGTCCAGAGGCAAGTATCCAACCCAATAGGCCCCCACCGTGATATTTAGAAAATATATATGCGATTCAGTCACTGTTGATTCTCTGTGTTTCAGTCTCAGTTTTATTTGGTTTGTTATTATCTTGGTGTTTATACAGAAACCTGTGTTTTGCCCCCATTGTTAATGTTGTTAATTTTTGCCTCTGTGATTTGTTATTATGTTTAGCCACTGTGGTTTTGTCTGTCCCTGTTAAACGCCATTCTGTTCTAGTTCTACTTCGTCTTTTTGGTTTTGTTTTTCCTCAGTCATTTCCGCTGAAACCTGTCTGGGTTGGCTAATTTCTTGTTACTTCCGTCACCCCCCCCCCCAACCCCCACTCCCAACCCAAAAAAAAACCCACTCGTCTATGTCTAAAACGTCACATCGTAATGAAAATGACACTTTGGAATAATAAATGATGGATTTGAATAAAAAGTAAATTCTTCGTTGCTGCAAGTGATGTATATTTCATTATTTTTTTGAGAGAAATGACCATGTTCTGAAAATGTCTGGGTTCGCCCTCTGTAATAAGGTGCTGTGTTAGGCCTCTGTGGATCAGACTCCAGCAACACAGCCTAGTCAAGCAGAGCGCAGTGCAGAGGGAATCAGAGGAAGCATGGGAAACACTGGCAGACATGTTGAGTGCACTCTGGGGCAGGGAGAGATTAGGCAGGCGAGATGTCTTCCCACTGAGTGGAGAGGGAGCAGAAGCCTGGGGAGAAGGAAAATTGGGTCTGCGATGGTTGTAGCCTTCCATTTCCGCCCTGAGGTCACCGCATTTCCACCTAATTACACTCCAGTGCAGCATGAAGCCATCCGCACATTCTTACACTGTCCACACAGGGGTATTTTTGTCTCTTGTCTCTTGGCTGATGAAAAAGATGGATGAAGGAAAGCTTCCGTGAGGTTTTTGTTTACTAGCAGTCCAGAGGAAATAAAAGCAGTCAGCACTTTTATTCACAGGATAACATCTTTACTGCCGCAGATTCCAAACCTGCAACACAGCATGAAGGATGTCATATGTTTCATTAAACACATTTTCTGCATTCCTCACTGCATCATGAAAGTTTGGTGTTTCGATTTGTGAGTAACTAGTTCGATGTGAGTTTTACTGACTTTCAGACAAATTAAATATGATTTTGTAAAAGCCAAAATGAAATCATGTTAGACTTCCAATGAGAAAAAAACCCATTTTACTCTTATAAACACTAGCCTTCGTTACTTTTGACAATAGAACTGTTATAAAGGGGGAGTAAAAAAAACATTAGTATGTAGTACATAGACCCTCACAATTGTAATATGTGGGTTTCAGGAGGAAAATAAATGATCCCTTATAAAACATTGATTGTAGCATACATTTGCAAAATCTTGTCACTGATTGCACTTTCCAGTTATTATTGTGTATTTGGGTTAGAGCAGATTTGCAGGAGGCTGGTTTTGTGATGACAGCTGAGCTGAGCTGTGAGATTTCCTCTTTCAGAAAAATCAAAGACTTTTGTTGTGTTTCGACATACTTTCTGGACATTTCTGCCTGACGAAAGGAATGGGTGGAACGAAGAACGATGTGCCAAATTTCCTGTGGCCTGATGCGAGATTAAAGAAAGCAGGCTGCTTTTTTCATAAGCAACTTCATTGACTTATAGTAAGAATACAGATTAGAATGTACAAAGGAGGAGCTTTGATGCTTTTTGTAGATATACTTACTAAGGTGATAGACTTACCACTATAATTAAGAGACCATCAGAAGAGAGAAAATTGTTGCAAAATGTTAACATAGATGAGTATGATGAGAAATGAACATAGCTTTTAAACTAATCATTAGAACTCCTTGCTTCTTTAGTTAATTGCGAAATAGCATTTAATAAAATCTTGTTACAATTTTCTGAATTGAAGAATTGTCGCGGACCAGGGGAGATGGAAAACCCCTGGACCGCGAACTGCCTTTTGTGAAGGAGCAGACAGGAGCACGGGAATCCATGA
>JBBPDH010000036.1:15086270-15102373 GCA_037974565.1 Clupeocharax schoutedeni | reverse complement strand
ATGCAATCCAGAATTTATATTTATATTTATGGCATCAGACGCTTTTTATCCAAAGCAACTTCCATTCTCTAACTACATGTTGCAGCAGCAGCTTCTTCTTTTTATAGCGGTTGACAACTTTTGAGTGTGCTGGACTAGAGTGCTGGACTCGTGGAGGTAATATGGTTCGGTGCTCAGAAAAAAATCGGCATTAGACTGAATGCTGATCCATGTAAAACTGAGGGGTTACTGTACAACCTTCTTCAGTCTGTGAAATTATTTCTTAGTAGATAACACACTAGCTTCAAAGCTCCGAAAACTTATGTCAGACTCCGGACTCACATTGCGGCTGGGAGAAAAACTGTCATCATTCCTCTTGATTTTTGCTTTAAACGGTGCTATTCTAGTAAGATAGCTGTGTTGCCAGGTGACAACACTAACCGAGGACATGGACTTCTCTGAAACAGGACATGCAGAGATGTTGCATAAGTGTTCCTCTGGGTCATGTTTTGTCCTCTCCTTTACCTTGAGGACCTGTGATTTGGGACAGCTCCATCGCTGTCATGCTTCACAGGTCCTTCCACTGAACAAGGCGCTGATTCAATGACTAACACTCTAATTCCGGCCACAGGCAAGGCCACACAATAACACCTTATCTGAGCTGGACAGCCTGCCATGGGTGTGACTCATACCTGTTTACCCTGGTCCATGTTTGCAGACCATCCCCCCGACAGCCAAGGTTAGTGTGCAAATTTATACAGAGCTTTTAGCAAGCTAGCGCTACTGCTGTGACTTTTTGCGCCAGTCGTTCACATTTAATTGGCCTGGGTCCTAAAGGGCTGGCTGGAGGGCTGCCATCCACTCCCTGCAGCTTGTGTGTCTTTGTTTAGAAAAGGCAGAACTATGGGAGTTCAGTTGAGGGTGTGGTTTTTCCAGATAGCACACCGCTTCCAGGAAGACACGAGCTCATTAGAGGCCCATGATGAGCCTCCACTGCTTCTGTGGCAGGCCAAGGACTCCTCTAATTTTTGCTCCTGTTTTTTGCTGCCTAATCCGTCCTGACATTTCTGACAATCCCAAACTGCCGTGGTAACTACCTGGTAGGCTCAAAGGACTACAACAGCCGACATGCCTGACACTTCTACTGTCTTGCACAGCCTGTTCTAAATTGGAGCGATTAGTCGGGGAAAGTCGTGTCTGACATCAATGTGATAAGGCCTCTCTAGGGCAAAGAAAAAGTAGCCCTAGAGCATGTAGATTGTGCACTAAAGCATTGCAAATGAGAAGAATTGTAAAATGCTGACCATGACAAAGGGATCTGACTTTCAAATAGTCACACATATCACAGGGGTTTTATATATCTATATTAAGTAGGCTCTAAATGTTAAATGATGTTATGCAGATAAAATTGCTTTTGTAGCGGCGGGCCAGTATCAGATTTAGCGGAGCTGTTTTTTTACCCCAGACATCTGTGGATATATTCAGCTGGCTTTCAGCGTCTGCCTAATGGAAGTCTTAATGTTCTCCATGGAAAAACGGCGATGCCCCCCTTAAAAAATATCTGACTGCTCTCCCCTCTGAAATGGCAGATCTCATATGCCTGATCCATACAGGTGCCAAAAGGAGGGCTCTGTGAAGCATCAGCTTCTGCTTTTGTGAGCCATCGGCTTTGGTTTCTGAGAGTTACCCTTAGCAGCCGCTGCCAAAAAATCAAATGTAGGGCACAGCCGTGGAAAAAAAGCACATAGCCTTAAGAACAGGCCCAGTCAAGCAGGACTGACTCAAAACATCAGAATTTCCAGTTCACACTCCAGAGTGCTCGCTCTCCCAGCCGCCCGTGCCCAGTGTTTATACAACACATCAGCCGGCTTTCAGAAGACTATGTGCATGTCTGCAGTACTGGTCTCGGGGGGTGGCCTTGCCCAAAGCTCTTAGCCGTAAAACAAAATCACCATTTATCCAAAAGCACCATTTTTAAACAACTAGCTAACAGTCTTCGAAAGAAATCACTATTTAAGAAACTCTAAAGAGGAATTCTTTACAAACACTGGCAGGATGAATGTCTCATTAAAGCCTGAGGAGACTAATAAATCAAGAGGATCAAGGTGAGCCTCTTGTTTATCTCAAGTGTTGCTTTAGAACTGATTGAACGGTTAACATGTCCAGTAGTGGACATTCTGATGATTGGACTTGTACAGATTAAATACGCAATAAACCCACTAGTCAGAGCTGTGCCAGATCACTCATATAGTCAATGATCTGTTATTCTACTTGGTTGAAAGCCCAAAATACTTTTTAGTGTGGACACTTTCCTTGAAACTCTGATAGAAAAGGATCATTTGACTGACATGTATGATTCCACAGATCACATTTCAGCGGTTAGCGTGAGATTTCCACAAATTCATGTTGACTAAAGAATTGATCAGCAAATGCATGAGGGTGTCTCATTGCATTAGACTCTAAACAAAATTTAGAAATAAGTGAGAACAAAGGGATAACAAATGTTTCAGTAACTGGGTCTAAAGCTCACTCAGAAGGGATTACTGGTGTGTAGCTGTTTGCTACCAGCATTTACCTTAATGTAGATTACCAGACAGAACCACAGATAGTACTTTGTTAGAGGGGAGGTTCTGAAAGCTGTGGTGGTTTTAGCAAATACATTACTTCAGACAGTCTGTGTACTTTTGTAGACAAACAGCGGCAGTTCTAGACAAAAATCACTGGGTGGGTGGGTGGGGGGAGTATTTTGTATTTAGCTTTTCATTTATTTCCATTACAGTTCTTTTTCACAGCATGAAATCACACTCTCTTTTTAAATACCACCGCCATCTTCTCACTCGAGTAAGGAAAAAAGAAATTCACACACAGTGAGTGGTCTCAAAATCCTATAAAGCATTTGCGTGTGCACCTGCCTAAAAGTTTACACTTCGCGCTGCTGGTCTTCAGGTACCAGATAACAGCACATGTGTGTGGCAGTCCGTCTAGAACACGCAGAGCGTTATTTCCGTTCTTCAAGCCATCACAAATGAATATTTAAATCATTGCCTGTTCAGTGCTGGGGCCATAACAGGGGCCAGGAGCAATTCTACAGGGGCCCTGGCTCACGCTGGCCCCCGCATAGAACCGCGTATGTTTGACTGAAACTGAAAGTGACTGAAAATACAGCAGAAACTCGGAACATCTCACACCTTAAACAATAGCATCTGCTCCCATGAAAAAGCCATTACTGACCAGTCGACCAATTTTTAATGACCATGTGGCAAGTAAAAATATACTAGTCATGCAACCTCTAGTAAATGAGTAAATAATATTGCCATTATTTTAGGAGGCTCAGTAAACACTACAGTCAATACTTAATACCTTTTATATAAAAACATTATAAACACTATATAGTATTTTACTAATTAATGTATGTCACAGTGCATTAATTAGCAACTGAATCAGTTTTAGTTTTTGTTCCCCATAGGTCTAATTAAGATTCTGTATTCCGTTACTTCTCAAAGTTTTGCAAAACAGAATTTGTCACTGAATACATTTCAGACAGTGTGTTTAAGATTCAGTCCAACTCTGCTGGAGACTGTGTACCAGCTGTATCCACTGACACGGGAGAGGGGAAGGACTTCTTGAGGTTTTTCTTTGGGGGTAGTTTTGCTGTTATAAAAAAATGTCTGCATTCCTGCAGAGATCATTTCCACAGCAGTTAAACACAGATGCCTCTGATCCTAAGACCTTAAACTTGGTATCTCTGAAATAATTTGGTTACATATTACAAGACTTTATCCCAGATTATTTCTTATGGTCCATTCAATATGACATGGCTACACAGAAGTGTTTGTAGTTTGATGTGTTCATCTATTACTATGTGCTGTATCTAAGTGCAGTCATACCACATGGCTGCTTCACTGGCTCTGGGTGTATTAGAGGCCGTGTGTAACTTGTCTGCAAGTGCATGGCATGAAAATGAGATGCAGTGTGGCGATTTCACCAAAAGGGGAATGAGTTTCATGGAGAGAGAGAATGTCTGAAATGGACATTAGAAAGGAAAAAATGAAACAGGTTTGGGAAACGTTCCTTTGGGAACTGAAGGTGGTGTTTGCTTTTAAGAATGATGCATGGTGAACGTATGATATGAGTTCAACAAATTGGCGAGTTGAATTAATAATGACACTGAAGGATCTAGCAGTCTTGATTGGTGGTAATAATCAGGATAATTATAATGTACATAAGAAGTTCAGTCCATTTATGTTGCCATCTACCCCAGTGTATAAATCGTATCTACAAAACGAATCCAAAGGCATTGAAGAAGGCATGAACTCAAATGAATGTTTGCCAGTTTGCCATCTTTACTACTCTGAATATGTACAGGCATCAGAGGGGATTTGTGCTCTGGCATCTCTAAGATACATGCGGAGAGGCTACGAATCTCCCAGGCAGCTAAATTTGGTTTGATCTTCCCTTGCAATCATTTCTGCCTTCATCAGGGCCGCCTAACACCTATTCAGAAAATCTGTTTGACTTACCATTCAGTTAGCAGTAAGGTTGTGGTTCCTCTCACCTAAATTTAAATCTAGAGATATTGCAAGGGTCAGGTTGAGGAGAAGCTGGACCGATATAGTGCACTACTTAATCAAAGGCTCCTCTATTCTTTTTTAATGTAAAATCTCCACGCTGTATGGTCTGTGAGGGTGAAAAGGGGTGAGAATATTGAGAAGGTTGCAAGAAGTTCAGCCATGCATGTTAAAAAGCTCTCACTTCATGATGCTTTTATCATTACTGAATTCTGTCTTGAACATACACACTCGGGGAACCCTTACATTTCAGCCTAGCTTTAGGCTTCCTTGATGCTGGTGGCAGGGTACGTATATATTCATATCAAACTGTTCCTTCTGTTCGTCTCTCCCCACCAGCAGCCTGATTTGAATGCAGCCCCCGCCATTCCTGAATCATCAAAGGCAATCTCGCTATGATCTGAGCCTTGCCTCGACAAGCCTGAGCTCCCTGAGGTTTTAAGTGCAATGACTGGAATGCTGAGGTAAATACAGTATTTTATCGTCTCGGAGAGGGAGAGAGGAAAGGCGTTCTCCAGAGGGTTTGTCCATGGGCTTGTTTTTGTATATTTTCAGGAACAAATCTGTCCTGACTACAAAAAAAGGAGCGAATTACAATGTCAGGAACAGCAAAATCAGGAACAATGCCTTTATACATTTTTTTTAAACGGAAAGAAATCCATTTACTTTTGGTTGCCGAGGCCATGGTTCAGCTCAATAGACCAATTGAGATGGTCCAAAATAAAAAAAGGAAGTTACTTTAACAAATGAAATGAAATGACAAGAGGATAAACATCTGCAGTGAACAGGCTGCAGTGCATAGTATATTTGTGTGTGTGTGTGTGTGTGTGTGTGTGTGTGTGTGTGTGTGTGCAGGTGTGCATCAGTGGAATACGGTTTGTCTACATTGTAATCTTGGTATGTCAGTGCCAAGCCCTTCAAAATGTGTGTGGAGACACACAGGGCAGTCTGTCCTCTTACTGTGCCCACACACATCTCACCATGTGCTACTTGGCATCCAACATGTGATGAATAGACACACACACACACACACACACACACAAACACACACACAAACACACAAACACCCACTTCTAAAGAGTCTCCCGGTGGTTTATCGCCACTGGAGGCCAGCTAGTCAAAAACAAATTAACATTAATGGAGCTTCTTCGTGATATATGGACTCCTGTCTAAACTCACAGAAGATGACTTTTTCCATCCAATCTCCTGTCAGCCTCCTCTGACGCTATGACTCATGTATTTTTAAACCTCACTTGGAGAGGAAATGTCACACAAATTTCAGCAGCACTCTCACGTGTAAGAGAGCCCTGAGGAAAGAGGAAGAGAGCTGAACATGCCCAAATGAACAAAACTGAAAAATATTTGCTTCTCCTGCAACAGTCCACTGCGCAGGAAGCGAGTGGCATGATGGTGTGCACAAACGTTTGCATACAGCTGCATTTAAATGTTTAGATTATCAAACAAATCTATATTCATATCATGTATATTTTGGAGAATTAAAAATGAAAGGAAAAAGGGTATTGTATGACCGCTTTTCCCTTTGGCTTCTTACTGTAGGGTTTCTTTGTGTGTGGATATCTTCTGCGCCTTGGTAATGAACATCCTCTGCTGTGTTCCTGATAAATGTAATTGCATAACACAGTGTGGAAGAATATGTATTGTTCACTCTGCCTTTCTGATGGAGAAGCTTCGTTTTTATATTTGGCAATAACCTGTTCTCAGCTTGGGAATACAGAACAATGCCTTCATGAAATTTATACATCTATCTGCTGCGAGCCACAGAACAATTCAAACAGTTTTATTTGGATTATTCTTCCACGCGCAATGGAAACTCTGCAGTCATAACCTGGCTCGGTTCCGGGAATGACCTCCTTGGCTTAGTCGACCAGGAACAAAGCGCAAAACAGAGAATCAGACTCACAAGAAACAAATCTAACAGCCTGAAGCCAAAAGACATTTGCCACCCTCTAACTGTGCTTTTCCAAACCTGATGCAGATGTCCTTGCAGTGTGTTGACATATTATCATATCACATCCTTCATTTCATAATCAGATGGAGGTGTTTATTCAATAACTCTATTTTATATATGTGCCCCTGGGAGAATGTCAGTAAAGACACAGTTATCAATCTTAAAGGGCCGGTATCCAATATTTTTCTTGTATTTTATTTCCCATAATGATATATACTGAAAGCAGTCCATTTCTATATCAGTTTAAACATGGTGTGTTTGTTACATGCTGTTTTTGTTAAGACTAATACATGTTAACAAGCTCGGTTCTGTTTGGCTGCCCTGGATTGTGCCTCGTTCAAAAAGCAGTCCAGGCTGAAATACTATCAGATGAATCTCATTGTACATGGAAGCAGATCTCTTTGGGAGATGAAAATAAAGTTGACTAATTTTGTAAACCAATGAGATGTTCAGTAAATTGAATTAGAAATAGAAAGATTTATAAACTGAAGCCTGGACCATCTTTCTGTGAGATGACAGCGCTAACTGCACCTCTGTGGTGCCCAAACAGCATGAAAAAGCATCAAAACGTGTTGAATTTAACCAGACTGTTGTGTGAAGTAAAAATGAACCATTTATTGCACGTAAATACAGCACATTAAGTGAGCAAGTGAGCAGCCGACAATGGCACATGGGGATGATACCTTGCTCAACGGTCCCTCAGAGGTGCCATTTACTGGCTGCCCCAGGATTAAATTCTCCTATGGGAATAAACGAGCTCGCTGTAATGGAAAAACTAAATCACTTAGTTCATTTCTTTAGGTAGTGTTTTTTATTATGACTGGCGAACATTCTAAATGAGCTTTTATTTTAAGAATGGCCTTATAATTACTTTATCTTTTCAACAGGGTTCCGCCACAGATTTAACAGCACAATGGAAGCAGGCAGTGCAGTACATTTATGACCATGGTTTATAACCAGCCATTCAAAATTGAAGGAATTTTCAAGCCGTTAGTTTTAACCTGTAGCTGCACACGAGTTTGCCATGTAATGCTGGATAAGGAGCAGTTGGCGCCTTCTCCACGAGGTAATCATTAACTGATCAGAGGGTAATGTCGAAACGGACTTGTTGAGATAAGATTCAGCTATTTTAATTAGCCTAACTACATTACATCTGAATCATGTTTGTGGCATGTTCAGGCACTCCCCATCTTCTGGTCCTCCACCTCTGGTTTCTTGGTGATGGCTTCATTTTCTTCTGGTCCTCATTGCCGGCCTTTTCTTCTCCTGTTCGCTCATCACAGGCTCCTTGTCTCCTGGTACCTCATTGTTACCGCACTGTCGTGTCTCAGTCTTTGTTTTGCCTCTTGTCTTTTGTCATAGGAGTCCCCTCTCGGCCAACTTGGTTGCACTTGTAGATTCTGGCTCAGCTGGCAACTTTGTGTCCTGCTCCTTAGTCCAGTTCATTTCTTTGATTCTCTGTCATGATCATGTCATCACCCCCATTAAACTTACTATAGAATGGGACCACATCATATTTCACTTCTATTGAGATCCTTCTCTCTCGCCTCCAAGTAAATATCCCGTCTATTCAGTGCTGGCTGAGTTGTATCGAGCATCCTGGGATATCTCCCACTCCATTGCCCTTTGGACTGTGATATTGAACTCCTGCCTGGGGCAATGCCCCCTCTGTCAGAGCCAGAGGCAGGAGAGGAATGGAAGATGGCCTTCCAAACCGTGTCAGGCCACTATATGTATCACATGATGCCATATGGGTTGGTAAACAGTTCCTCCCTCTTCCAAGCATTCATGATTTCTGTGATATACTTAATCATTTTGTTATAGTTTATATAACATTTTGGTTTATTCCAAAACCTCGATAGAACACATCTACCGGGTCCTCTTACTTACCTTTTCTAACACGAGTTGAGGTTTAAGGCGATGAAATGTGATCAGAGCTCTTGTTCTTTAGTTATACCATTGGGCAGAAGTCAGTATGGATGAAGCCAACTTGTCAGCATAATGGCCTGAACCCAGTTCTGTCAAGAAGATGCAGCAGTTTCCGAACTTTGCCACCTTTTATCACAGGTTCATCAGAGACTTAAGATCAGTGGCCACCCCACTTTCAGAACTCCTGAAAGAAACTCAAAAAGTTTCCTACCTCAACTGAATGTAACTCCTTACCTGCTGCGCTGATACCTTTCAGACTGTAACCCAGTTAACCCTTACTCTTCAGATTTGCATAGCTTTGTGCTGTTTTCACTGAACCAGCCAGTGCTGTTTTTTTTCCCTTTGTTAAGAAATTGTGCCAAAACATAGATAATAAACAGTAGCATCTCCTGTGAGTACATTGTTACAGTTCTACTGTCTTTTGCCCTGTTTCCATGGTTATGGTGATGGTTACATTCGCTCTGTTCCATTTGATTTTTTTTTTTTTTGTATCTGCTGTCCTGTTTTCACCTGTGAAAGACAAAACGCTCAGACATAACTATAGAAAAGTGCAATGCACTATTTGTTCATTCTGCACATTTTCCACCATCTATTTTATTTGAGAATTATGGAGAAACTGGATCTGCTACTCACCTGCATAAACAAATTTTGCCACTTTGAATCTTGTAAGAGTAAACAACCTTTCATGGGGTTGCCACAGCTATTCAAGGCTGGGAGTTCAAGCCAGTACCAGTAGGTGTTGTTCTTTGGATAGGATGGCCCTCCCTCCCCAACCTCCCAGTCACTCAGAAAAATGGGTGGGCACCTGATACACTAGAATTGGTACTTAATGTTTGAACTGTCCAGTGAAATTGCATTGGCCACATTTACAATGAGGTCTGCAGCTTCATCTGACCTGGAGGAGGCATCATGACCTGGTGTGATGGGGTAAACTTAGCCAGTTGGTGAGAACTGGCTAAATGGGCAGAAAAATGGGCAAAACATTTGTGTTGAAAGAAAATGTACAGCATTTTGGAAAAGGAAACCAAAATAGAAACTCCATGAAATCTGTAGAAAAGAAAAACAGTTCTGTAGAAAACATTCACACCTGAAAGATTAATCTCCTTGCTGGTTCTTGTTGAACACCAACTCAGCCTTTGTGGTAACAGCCACAGGGTAAGCCAAAGGGAAACTTTTTGATCGGCCTATCAGCCCTTCTGCTTTACATGCATGTGGAATTATTTATCCACGTACCCAAATTAGTATGCAAATCAGTTGCAGGATTTTCAGTGTATTCTTTGCTAGCTTCTTTGAATTATTCACAGTCTCAATTGAAGGCTGCTCAGAGATGCAATATGGTTAGGATGAGTGTGGTGTCTAAACACTGTGAGATAATTACAACCATTTTGTTCCATTTTTGTGGTGGCAGTATCTTTAGCTACTTCCACTGTTGCAACAACAGCAGAAATGTAACATCCGGTTGCTGCTATCCAGTTCATGTGTACACTGTTGAAATAAAGTGTAGAAAGAGAATGGCCTGTGTCCTCAGTGCCTCATCCCTTCCCCCACACCAAACAGAAGTCTTGGCAGCCTCGGGGAGCTCACAGCGGTAATACATCATCTATATTTTAAAACTGTGGGTGGGGAGGAGGCGGGGGAATCTCTATCTTAAAGACACAGCCTGCTCGCTGACCCAAATTCCGCTCATAGTAACAAGAAGAAGCGCAGGAAGAAATGTAGCATTGCTGTGCTCAGAGGAACCACCTTGGTGGAATCATAGATCATTTGAAGAATAGTCTCGTGTAGCCAGACCTTCAGACTGCTGGCTGAAGGTCTGGAACTCATAGCCACTTTCTTTGGCCAAGGCCTGCCCAAAAGGCCGTTTGACTGACATGTGAAACAACCAATCACAGTTCGTTTCATTCAGCGTCACGTTTCGGGGTGTGGAAATGTCCCCGCAAAAACAGACCGACGTACAACAAGTCAGTGAGCATAGAAAATCAAAGAAGTAGAAAACAAGCAGTAAGTAATTTATCTGTTTGTGCACGTACAACAATGGCGTCTGCATTACCACATCTGATCAAAACACAGAGTAAATCAGCAGGATCACACGTCTGCAATCACATGTCTGCGCTTTGTTTCCCGGCGGACTGAAAATAAACGCGACACTCGCGTCTCCCGGAATTCCGATAAAATTCAACCAAGTGTTTCCAGTTAAGTGTGCCATATGCATCAGACGTTCAGCCAACGGTTCGTGGGCGTGGCGTCTGAGGCTGAGACTATTTGAAGAATGACAAGGTGGTGTCTTCAAGCCACGTATCACTTTTAACAACATTCTCAGCAAAAATGGTTCTATATAGTCCAAAAAAGATCCTGTGATTTCAAACAATAGTGGAACTCTCTTTGATGCTTTAGGGGCATTCATCACAGATGGTTTTCCATCACAGAGGAGAACCATTTAACAAGGCAAATAATCATTGAGACATTATGCAGTTTAAAGAAATAGTTTGCACATTAATAAGCATATGGACTTCATATACAATTTCAAATGTTTTTTTATAATGAAATTACTTCAAAAATAACTTTTTTTAATTAACAAAGACATATATATTTATGACAATACCTGATGTTGTAATGGGTAAATCTTAATGTTCTGTAAATTCATGTTCTAATATAGTACTTAAATTACTGGTGTATTCATGCCATCTATAGATCTTTATCTGTGTTGCCTGTTTTGTTCTTTCATTTAAGATTTTCATCACAAATGGCATTTCTGTTTATACTGGAATGGCTTTTGAATGATGAAGTTTAGTACGTGGTATTTAGTATTCTCTTGGTGCACCTGGGGACACATTATGCTGTCTGGCCAGAATGGGCCCAGCATTGCTTTAACAGAAAACACAGATCTCTGCGAATGTTTTGTTATTTTGTGTCTGGACGAGTCCTGTCTGGCAGCCGTTAATGTCTAAACATGAATGTCGTTTTTTTAAATTGACAAATGCACTCTGTGGTTAACCAATGAATTCCAAAGGCTAAACTTTTTGTCGTCATTCTTCTGCACATCCACTACATGTGTAAAAAGAATGAAATGATGGCCAAAATAGGAATATACAGTACATGCAAGCTTGTACCCACTTACCATTTTATTGACATCATGAGACAGGCAATCTCAACAAAACACAATAAGATTAGTCAAGAGTGGTTTTGACAGTTGACAGTCCGCAGTTTGAGCAGTTGGCATCGACAAGCAGGGTCTCTAAAAATCTCGTCTAAAATCTGCTTTGTGGCTGAACACAAAAACCAAAATATGAAACCAGTTCCACTGCATACTGTGTAGGGCAGTGCTGAAATACAGCCTTATAAACCAGTCATGGTATGTTTTGAAAACTGCTGGTCTCTGATAGGACAGGGTCATATGACAGACATACAGACCTATGACCAATGCCAAAACCTTTAGCATGATGTTTCCACAAAGAAAAACAGTTAGTAAAGTGGAAGTTTGCGAGAGTATAACTGCACACAGCTTTAAACAAAAGTCAGAATAAAACGTATAAAATTAGAAAGCATACTATATAGTTTAGCAACCAGGCCTATATATCATCTGAAAAGTGCCCTGCTGTGCTGAGAAGATAACAGATTAGGTACTAGCATTTAGCATTTTGCACTTAGCCTTGTTTTCCCATCTGACTGAATGAATGGCCAGAACCTGTTTAAATCCTGCATTAGGTGGTAGATTCCAAGAACTCCTGTGATTATAGCGTGCCGTTCACAGTCCATGTACCTCTGTGGACAAGATGCTTAAGACTGAAACTTACTGGAATACAATTTGCAGTGCCCATCTAAACTGCAGATAGTCCCCATTTATAACTCATATAACTTATAACTCATAACGTATACCTTTATCCTGCACTTGCTGCTTATTGCACTTCTGGTAAGACCTAAACTGCATTTCGTTGCCTTGTACTTGTACATGAGTAATGACAATAAAGTTGAATCTAATCTAATCTAATCTAATTTGTAAGCTACTAAGCGGCTGTCCAGAATACTCGACCTTTTTTCTTTACTTACAAGGTCACAGAGAGAAAGAAGAAAACCAACAGTCCATCAAAGAAAGCTAGGTTCACATTCCTGATTTCTTGATTCAGAAATAATTTATCCTGCAAGAGCAAGGCTTAATGACTAGCCGAATACCAAAATATTTGTGCAAACCCCATTATATATGTATAGTAGTAGAGTTAATTTCATGTAACTCAGTCACATCGATAAGTGCCTGGGTGTTGGCCTACAATCAGCAATACTCATATTTCACTTAATGACCTCTGGACCCAATGATATGTAATATATTCTGTATAGAGTGGGCATGCCACTCCTCATATCATATAGAGTAAAGTATCCAGTGAGCCACTATTAGTATCACTTGACGGTACAACAGGGCAGGGGCATGAGTAGACTCTACCAACACCAACAAGTTGTGCCTTAATATAAAAATACTGGTTATTAGCCAACAATAGTACATTGTCTAAGTACATTTGGCATAATGGAGAAATTCATGTTGGTAAGTTGCTGCATAATACGGCCACTATTTACTGCAATCAGTAACCCACATAGCCATTATTGGGTCGTTGACAACATAATGCATGACCTCATAAGTTAATTGTTTACCAAATCTGATAGCATTGAGACGGCATATGCCTGCGTAAATGGAACTCTGATGTGTGACTGTACGTTCACCATTACCAAAGTGTCAAAAAAAAAAGATACAACATCCTGTTACCCTTTTTTGCAATAGTGAGTTTCATGATGAGTGGAACATAATACTTGTGAAAACATTTGCTCTCCAAGAAAGCGAAAGAGCACTGAGGGCAGCCAAGCACATGCTTGCATTCTGCACATACGTTTCCTGCCACTTGTGCCATGCTTGTAAGAACAAGACGAGGTGTGTGTGGTCGATGATATCCTCCTGACACTCGCCCAACCGCTGAGCACAACACATTCCGCCGAACTGGCACGCTAAAACGAGTTTACGCCACGCCTGTAGTGTCTTTACACATGCTTTACTTTCACGCCCCTGTATTAGATGTTTGCAGTTATATAAAACAGATTTGATTACATAAACCTACTCATATTCATTTTGTCAGATTGCAGTTCATGGAAATGAATGTTATCATTTTGCATTGGTTTTCAAGGCTGTGTGAGTTTTCTCCTCTCTCTTTGGCCATAAAGTACAGGTAGACTGGGGTGACCTTAGTGCAGATGATGGCAGGTGGCCAGAAAGCCTCATGTCTCCATAAAAGCACTGATTGAAATAGAAGAAGTGGGCACAGTCTGCCTGTGTGTGATGGGGGGATGGGCTCCTGTGTGCTCTCTGGCAGAAATATGTGTGAGCAGAGAGAGAGAGAGAGAGAGAGAGCGGAAATACATTGGGAGTTTTTCTTCCCATCCTCCCATGCCCCACCCCCACCCCCACCCCACTCCAAGATCAGTCTGCTTTTCCGTGTCTGAAAAACAAGCGACAACTGTGGATGCACCATCTTACAAGTACAAGAAAGGCACACGCGCACACAGACACACACAGTCACAAACAGACACACACACACACACACACACACACACACACACACTAGTGTTAGATAACATGCGGATAACCCAGAATATAACAGCCCTTCCTTCTTTCAATCCACACTGAAAGTATGAGTTTATCTCGCGTCTTGTATTTTTATGTCCATATCTAAAATAATCCCCTGCACCAGCCACCATTTTGTGCCTCCTCCCTAGTCATTTCCTTTTGGCAATCTTACACCCTATTCTGAGACTTGCTGTGGACGATACAAATCTTCTTTGACACTCTAAATGGGAACATTGTCTTGATGTGAAAAGAGACTTATCAGCATATTTCTGCATGTGTATACAGAGAGTACAAAAGACAATGAAGGAGCCAAACGCTACAGGCAGCCCGCAGTGGCCAGTGAATTGAATGGAAAAACAGAAATATCTGCCCAGACGGGTGGGTAAAAAAGAACATATGAGCACCGATTAATCAGGAGAGTACTGGCAGAGTCAATATAGACATGGAGTGAAATCAAATGAGGGTGTGTGAGTAACGCTTCACATGGTGGAACAGAAAACAAAATGTCTTCGTGTTTAGACAAAAACCTTAAAGCCACAGTTCTGATAAAACGTCATTCTTCTCTTAGTCCAAATGTGGTGAATAAGGGGAGCTGCCAGGAGCTCCCCTTGCACTGGAGCTGCCAGGCTAATGTAGCTGTGTGAAAAACTTGCATGTATGGTTTTGGGTACTTGTTCTCTGAGATATTTTGGCTCTTCTCTGAGATATTATGTACACTGACAGTTTTCAGTTTTCAGTGTGGCCACTGCTATTGTTTTTAACCATAAAATGATTTTCCATTTTTTTAAGATAACCAACACATCATAAATTGCTACTTAACGATTAGCTGTAATCCGTGATTTAAGGCAATGGCGGGAAGAGCATAGTGGATAAACCACCATCCAGCAATGTCGCAGACTAGGGTTTTGTTTTAGTCCAAGGGCAAGACTCCTAACACTACTGTCATGCTGGTGCTAGAAAGGTGGACGCAAATGCGAGAAACTTCAGGAACAGAAGTGTTTAATTGAAACATAGAAGGGTGGGTTCCCAGCCAAACAGGTCCACAAACTAACAAAGAAGCTTTAGACGAATCACTGAAGTCTTTCTACTCTCCACCGGGGCGGGGTTAAGGGGCACGTTCAGCTGGATAGCCAAGTCAGTCCTGATGCATTTAGGCTCTCGCATATGGAGGCATAGTTTGCACAATACTAATTAGTGACAGTTAGTTTTTCCATAAACAAAGAAAACTAACTGTCACTGTAAATACCTTGGATTTATTTGTGTATTATTTACTTTTTTTTTTATCCCGCCGCTGCTTCTTGCTAATTTTGCATTTATTATTATCTCTATTTTTGCATTTATTATCATTTGCATTACATTTTTGCACACACAATTCTGCTGCTAGAAAATGTATGTCATAATACTGCACTGTTACACTAGTATTGTTTGTGCTCCTGCAGGCTGCACTTTATGTTGCCCTGTAAATTGTTCTTTCGCTCTTTTTGTGCACTTTCTCTTTAGTCCCGTCCAGACCGCACTTGTGTAGTCTTGTTGTGTTCTGTTTATGTTCTTTGTGTTGTTAGAAAACATTGTACCATTTATATGGTGGAAATGTCAATAAACTTCTGTTTGAACTTTAACTAGGACTTGTTAGCTATATTGGCACAAAAAATAAACATCAAACTTCAGACAACATATGTCTTGTCTTTTTGCAAGTCTTTTTACAAAGTTTTTGTAGATTTGAATTCTAAACCATTTGTGTGTGTGTGTGTGTGTGTGTGTAAGTGTGTGTGTGTGTGTGTGTGTGTGTGTTTCTGCAGAGCTTGCAGCACTGTTTGGAGTTTCTTGTTACACTCTGCCTCAGCAAAGAAGCAGAACTCATTACACTGAGTGCTTTGGCTGGGTGGTACATAGTGTTGTCACCTAGCTGGAAATCGTGGTGTTGTGCGAGCACATTCAAGGTCAAGGAAAATGTGTATGTGTATGTGTGTGAGTGTGTGTGTGTGTGTATATGGGTGAGTCATCACACACACACATACACACACCTACACACACACACACACACACACACACA
>JBBPDH010000036.1:15042183-15053798 GCA_037974565.1 Clupeocharax schoutedeni | reverse complement strand
ATGCGAAGATTTCCGCAGAATCATGGGACATATTCGGTCCTCCAGAACGTCAACCGAACGCCATGTAAACGCCATAGTGACGATTTCCTCGCGTTTGTTGGGATTTTGACGCCAAGAAAACATTACATGCAGCGTTTATTTGACACCTTCAGAACGTGCAGCCGGCTGAGCGCCGGTGCTGAACGCCCGTGTGGACGCTCTGATTTACTTCAATGAGCAGAAAAACGGGTGGCGTTTAATAGGCGCTCACCTGGCGGCACGAACGCCAGAAAAACGCCTGGTTCAAATGTCCGTGTGAACGAGGCCTTAAACCTCCCCACACCACAACCCCAAACTGGGGAGGGGCTTTCCAAATAATTTATTTAAATAATAAGCCTGCACACATGGGGACTGTCTGTTTTTCTGTTTTGACATTAGATTACCCCTGGCCCCTCTCATCAAGCTCAAATATGTAATATAAGCATACACTCTAGTGCAAATCACTCTGGTTTAAAACTGAAGAAGCTTAAAGCTTAATCACATGTCAAACTGCCAAGACACTTTACACACATTTGAATTTACCTCAGTAGAAGCCAATAGGAAACAGAGAAAGAAAATGTTGTTAGCAGCCATACCTTAAATCTAACAAATATGCCTTTTTAGCATTGTGCTTTCATTTTAGGCTGTTCAGCATTATGTGATGGATAATGCTCACTCTAGCCAACAACCAGAATTTTACACATCTGTCCAACAAACTGCATTGTAAATCGATTTTACTTCTCAATGGTCCCATGTGTGCTAATAGCTCCACTGATTTCGTGTACCTAAGTAATGTAAACCAATCAGCCACAATGTTAAAACTACTGACATGTAAACATCTCTTGTTTTTGGTTTTGTAAAAAAAAAAAATTAAAGAATCGAAGTCTGCCCATGCGCCTGCCCTCAACAGTTGGAGGGCTCAGCCCCTGATTATGGTAGACTTCATGATCATGGAAGTTGCAAGAAGGAAAAATTGGTCAGAAATGGTGAAGAGTAGACAAATTGGTCTGTAAAATGGTAGGTCTTGTGGTGTCCTTTCACTATGGTTAATACCTAACAAAAGTCAGTCGAGGAGTGACGATCCAGATGACAAGGTCATGAGTGTCAAAGGCTCATTCGTGCATCTTGCCCTGGGCAAAAATGGTCAGGCTCATGCGCATTTAAAGTTTATTAAAGGTGGAATGGAAGGAGGCCTAATCTGACAAATCATTACATCATGCGAACAACCAGTTATGTGTGCATCCCTTACCTGTGAGAGATGGCATCAGGATGCACTTTAGGAAGAAGGCAATCCAGCAGAGGCAGTATACTGTCTGAATGTTACTGAGTGTCCTCATCTCCTCCCCACCTGCTGCTATTTCACTGTACAGTAGTCCCCCGTTCCTAGAGCACTCGTGTATAGTGAAAAACCCGTTGTTGTGTTTAGGTTTAAAAAAAAGCCTAAAATGCCTATTTTTATTGTGTAAACTCTATATCTGGCCCACATCTGCACTTTATTTTTATTTTAAACTCAGTGTAATGCATTACCCTTAAAGAAAATGTAATGGTAAACAATCAGAATCAGAAAACTTTATTGTTTAATAAGTAATAATGTCAACAAGACTTCTTCATCTTCTTTTTATGTCAGTTGACAACTTTTCAGTGTATTAGTACCAACACTGGACTGGTTCGGTGCTCAGAAAAATCTGCGCTTAGACTGAATCCGCAAATGCTGATCCACATAAAATTGCATTATTTTTGCAATTGCAAAGGCATTACTGTATTGCATTTTTTATATTAATGCCTAAAAAGTCACTTTTCAAAAACCATTTGCACTACAGATCAAAATATTGAAAACAGCAGTGTATGTTAGTTCTTTTATTTTGTTATGCTATTTTATGTTTTATATTTAGTTTTGTTCTTTTTGGTTGCGCTGTTGTTATTGTCTTTTTTTTTCATTATTGCTTGTCTTATCTTTATACTTCTTGTTGCACTGAGCATTCTCATGACCTTGGGTCCTAGCATTCATGTGGATGTTAATTTGTCAGGTATCACCGGCCAAACAGACCAGATACGCCGCTTCATTGCAATAGTATTCATTTATGGCAGTGGCTTCCTTCAGCACACTGTAAACATTGCTCAGTAATGGTTAAAGAGTTCAAGATGTTGAATTGGCCTTCAACGTCCTCTGATTGCAATCTGATTGAGCAAACTACTTCAGTTCAATAAGGACACATATGCAGTGGGTATAGGAAAGAATCACCTTCTTCAAAAGAATCACATTTTGTTACTTTGCAGCCTGAAACACAAGACACTTTACACACACACACAAACACACACACACACACACAGTTGTTCCCATCTGTATTAATTCAATGCATATGTATTTACTCAAAACATATAAAATCCAAGTGAAAAGACATGACAACAATTTAAACAAATAAAGTAAATGAGTAAATAAACAGAATTGCTCAGATGGATAGAAGATCACCCCCTGTGAAACCACCTTCTGCACAGAACTGTTCAAGTAAAACACTTAGAGTAAAATTGGATGGTGACTTTTTGTGGGCTGCAATCTTCCACTGGCATTCCACAGATTTTCAATAGGGTTTAACTCTGGGCTCTGACAAGGCAATGAGAGGACATTTACAGACCATTTTCTCCTTCAGCCAGTGTCTGTTTAGTTTTGTTGATGTTTTTTGCCATTTTCATGGCAAGGTGAATTGTCTTGCAGACCGTAATTTTTTCCACATGGCCTCAGAGCCTTCCAGGTGTATTCTGGCAAAGCCCAATCAAGATGTTAATTACTGTTCATGTTAATAAATGTTGCCTTTTTTGAGTAGTGCAATGCTCCCATAAGAGCCACATTTGTGGAGCACTTGTGATATCGTTGTCACATGCACATGACGACTACTCTTCACCCTTAATTCCACTAACTGCTTCAAAGTTGCCACAGGCCACAGCCTATCTGACCAGTTTTCTCCTCACTTTCCACTTCTTAAGGCAAGACTTCTCTGTGTGTCTAGGGACTGATGCAGCCTTTACATTTTTTTTTCTTTACATCTTCTAACTTGTGCCTGTCCACAGCTTTATCCCTTAGATCTTTGACAGTGCCTTGCCACTCATAGCAGATTGTTTGCCATCAGCTGTACCCAGAAGTGGAATGTTCCAGGAATAGCTGTTTTATGTTGAACTTTATTAAAAATGTTCACAGGAGGAAACCAGTTAGCATGTTGTGCAATGGAGCCACCTGGCTTGCAACAATTTATTGAGTTTACAAGCATTTTAGGAGGGGGATGATGCTCAACGATCTCAACAATTCTGTCTTCATTTTCAGCTGCCACTGTAGAGGACTTAAAAGGAGCTGCTTCTACAACATTTTGGTGTCAGATATCACATCACACCTTCAGAGGTCTTGTGGAGTCCATGCCTTAGTGGGACAGAGCGTTTATGGTGGCACACGAGGGACCTACACAATATCAAGCTTTAAGCATGGCATACACTGTGTTTTCTTATCAGCTTCTAAAAGGTAATATATATTTTCTGTTTGGTATCAACCAACTCTTTTTAGCTCAAATGCATGAAGTGAAAAGAATCTTGTCTGTTACACTAGCTGAGATAACACCATTAATAGTAAGTACTACTATTTTAGTAGTTAGTGATATTAGCTATGGGTTTTTGATCACAATGACTCAGTAAGTATTAGAATCCACAGGACTAGCTTAATAACAGTTTAGTGAATGCTATTATGGATGAAATGTTGTGGCGCATCAATTGAGTAGACAGCGTTGTCTTGGTAATTTATACAGACATCTCCTACGAACTGATCATATATAATACATACATGCTATAACATTATTATTATTTATATGTTATATGTCTGGAAAACTGGTCTGAAAAGGACTTATATTAGGAATCTGACTTTTATTATTATAGAAAACACATCAATTCATATTCCAGTTGATACTGAGCAGACATTTAAAGTTCAGATATGGTCACACGCTTTGCTCCAAGTGAATGCAGCGTACTGTATGTCTTCTCCAGCAGAAATAGAGGCCATCTGAGAGTGACTGCGATGCTAGCGCAGAAGAGAGCGAGCAGACAACCCACTGGGGAATCTTCAGGCTCGTGTGGAGCCGGCAGTGATTTAATGGTATATGACAGATCCAGGCCATTCTCCTGCTATCATAAAAGAGCTTTGAGTGCTATTGATCCTGATCTTACTGCTGGAGCTTCTCCGGACTGCTCTCAGATTAACAGCAGCTACCCAGGCCTGCGGGGCATGAGGAGCCAGGAAAATACAGCATCTCACCAACTACACGTAAAACAAAAATGAAGATGGCCATAGCCATGAGTATTTGTGCTATTGCTGCCCTGATGAATGTGACACAGCACAAATTCCTTTATACATTTTTTGTTGGCTCCGGTCAAGTAATGCTCCGTGACACAATGAGACGTGTGGCCTTCACTCAACAGATTTAAAAAAGCGGCCATCATCAACCTAACTAAGACTGAAAACACCACCTTAAAAAACAGAGCTTTTCCCCAATACACTTTCCTGTTATGTGTAAAACTGACAGAAATGAATCTCTTTAAAGATCACAGCATGTTTTATGTACATTCCCTTTTGTCTACCATAAATCACACATAACAGGGCATGAGCAAAATGTCACTCATACTGTTAGTATTGGCTGATGTAATGTGGTTAATATTACCAAAGACTCGAACAGATGTTTGACTGTAGGATCAGCATCAGGGGGTCATTTAGCACCATTTAATCAACAGGCCTTACTAACTAAATGTAGACATGCGTTGATTTACTGCTGTCCTCTTGAGCCCCTGAATATGAGGTACGTGTCTGTATATACATACGATATGCTGTAGAGTAGTTGTCAATTTTTTCTGGAATATTGTTGTGTTATAAGTATGATGTTCATGGAAATCTAAAACTTCATGGACTCTCACTATCATACAGTTATACAGGGTTTTAGAAATCGTTGTTGTGAAAGACCATTAAAAGATAATTTGGTGCTGTCACAGTATATAGGGAAATTCATCCATCCACATCACTCATTATTAAGATTTATCCTGGACAGTGCTACGATTCCTCAACCACAATTCATATGGGGTTAAAAACTAGAAAAATAAGCTACATTAAGCCATGTGTGACAGTAACTTTACCATGCCTGAAGTGTGTTCTTAGGCCCTCAAAACATTAGCTAGTTGGCTTGCTCACTGGTAGTCAGTGAGGAACATCTAAAGAGGCTTTTGTGTGGAGCTGCGGTTACAAGCCACAGACTAATTTCAACTGGAACGCTCGACTTCTGGTTCTTCCAGTTTAGTCTTGTCCAACCCAAATCCAACAGAGGAAACAGAAAGTAGAGCCATTAAGGCATATTTATCAAAATGTGAAACCCAACCAAACAGAAAAGTGTGATCATACAAAAACATCACAAGACATTTGACTGGTGTAAATAAATTTGCTCACACGATAGCTGGAGTTATTAGGAACAGTAGCTGACACTGGAGGCGAAAGACACTTATTTGTCTAATTATACAAACATTTCCTCAAACAAACTGATGATCCAAAAGAGTCGGGAATACTGCGGAAGTGTGATTAACATTTCTGGTCCATGCAGTGTTTCACTTTCAGCAGGCAGGGCTGTTTATCTCGAAATGTAAGAAATGGAGACCTTAAACTGAATGCTTGTGAAAGAAATATACTTTCCAATCAAGGCACTCCCTCCCTTCCTCTCTCTCTCTCTCTCTCTCTCTCCTTCCTCCAGGGCCACTGCCAATTACTCAGACATTTAATCGCACTGCTACACAGTTGATGTGTCCTTACATTACACCCAACACTGGCTGGCAATGTCAGCTATAAATACCCCACCACAGGCGCTCTGGGCCTGAAAACAAAAGGAGACCAGGCCTCTCTGCCTCTGCATATTCATGGCAGTGCGTTTACAATGGAAATTCAGATTATCGTTATAATGCTACTGCCATCATTATTTCCACTCCACAAGTTCGTATACTGGCGAACCATCTTTATAATTCCAGAGCGTGCCGATTTAGGTGTTTCTGAACGAGATAAATAATGCAGCTCTATTCACACTATCCCTCTAGAGGCTCATGTACAAGTGAGTTCTTTTCCCTTTTCTAGCTGTTTTCTATCGCTCTGTTTGGCCTGATATATTCGCCGTCTTATTGGACAGATTAAGCAGTAGGAGAAGGGAGTGTATCCCAGTGGGGAAGAGTTAGACTTTTTTTTCCCTCACTGTTGGCAGGCAGCACTGTGGAATGATGGCACAGGGCTGATCACTCCTCCTTTCTCTTCATATGCGAGAGGGGGAGCATATTTATGACAGCCTTCATAGAGCCTAGAGGATGGAAGAGCCATAGACCAACTCTGGATATCAGTAATAATAATGCATTAAGGCCCAGTGAGAAAGATGCTGCGAAAATTGGAAACATCGAAAAAAAAAATGGATGTAGTCTGACTCATAAAATGACATTAATTGGTAAAGCCATATACACTGATTGTAAATGTGCGGCGTAGGTTTATTCTGAGCGGTTCTCAAAGTGAATATGACCATTTCAGTAACCCCTCAGTTTTATGTGGATCAGCAGGATTCAGTCTAATGCTGATTTTTCTGAGAACCAAACTGTATTACCTCCACCAGTCCAGCGGTGGTGCTAATACACTGAAAAGTTGTCAAGCACCATAAAGAGAAGAAGAAGCTGCTGCCACATGTAGCATGTCCTTGTGTTTTAAATATGGTCCAAGATTGCTGATTGTTAAGATAGATTGAAAGAATTGGACAACTTTATTGTGGCTGCAGTCCTCCCTGACATGTATTTCTGAGAAAGGTATTGAGTGAATTAAAAATAAAAAGTTGGCACTGTTACGGTGTTGGGAGATTCAGTTTATTAACTTAATGATGGGACATTCTTGTTTTTGTTGGTGTCCATCAATTTCACTATGATGTAAACATTTGTGGTTGTTCTTTATTGAGAATGTTTGAAGTCAAAATGTGAAAATCAAATCAAAATTTCCCAAATGTTTATGTTAAGGCAACAAGTGTTTATCTAAGAACCTAATACATGTTTTCTCTGACCAAACATTTGTCTGTTGAAAAAAACACAGTTGACAAAATATATGTCCAATAATTATTTTCACAAATATATTTAAATATTCTTTAGAGATTAAGCTTGGCAAATTATGTTTTTAACACTTTAAAGGTGTATACTATACAGTCATTAAGATAATTTTATAAACATTTTTTTTCTAGTTTTGGATATGCTGAAATGTACCCCTAAATATGGAATGACTCTAGTATTAGCAAGCTGTGCCCTGTCTAAACATGTGGGTAGAGTGAGATATTTCAACCTTTCTTTTGTATACGAGTCTTTGTTTTCGATTGCCGCACGCTGCTAATGCTACAATTTTTTAAAAATATAAAGTTTTCTAATTCTGATTATTTCTTTACTTTTACAATTTCTTTAAGCATAATGTATTAAACTGAGTTTAACATAAAATGAAAGTGTTCTTGGAGCAGATTTGGGGGCATATTTAGGGTTTACATTATAAAAATAGAGATTTTTAGGCAATTTTTTTTTTACCAAAACACAACAACGCGTTATATGTGGGTGCTCTTAGAACGTAACCCCTGTTAAAAAAGCGGGGGATTACTGTATTTGCCTTTGTTGCACTAAAGAACTGCATTATTTTTGTATATTAATTATTAGTCTTCTTTCTGAATGTGTCACATGTGAAGCGCATTGTTCTAGCCACCATATGGTCACAATGATTTATACCAACCCTCCTTCTTGCTTGCTCTTTCCTAAATTAGTGTCTGCAATGCCTTTCTTTCTCTCTCCATATTCCCCTCAGTAAGCAATGCAGCAGGACACTGGAGACCGCAGCAATTTGCTGATGCTTGCGCATGGACGCCCAGCTGTGCCTCTGTCCACGTCTCTGCTCCAAATCAAAACAGCTCCAAGTACTTTTTAATACCAATGTGTATATCAGCCATTAGATCTACTTCTTTGCCACAGCAATTTTATATGTGAACATGTTATTAAGAGCTTTGTTGATTTTGGGAATCAAGCCAGTCTACATTCTGCTTGCTGACCGCAGCGTATGCGGACGTAAATCCTACGAAACCAGCGAGAAATCACAAAAGCCCTCTCCCGCTGCCACGCTGATATTATGTGTTTGTCTAAGACAGGGTGTGGGGAAATGAGATGAACTGGTCATAGTGGCATTAATAACCGCTGCTGCGGTGTTGAGCATTTTGGACCCTAATTCGAATACATAGTAAGTTCTCGTATTTATTCAAAGCTCGCCCTACGAGCTCTCAGAGACAATGCAGGAAGCTTTTGTTTCCTTCTTTGTGGGACGTGTTCTGGTTTAGGACCAAATTGTGGTTCTGGAAAGTGCAGCAGGAAGAGGCTGACCACACTGTGTACTCTAGAGTCCACACCCATCCATTCATCTCCTGTGGAGGAAACACTGAGGTTTGCAAAGCCTCTGTCTGATTGATAACTTATACATATGGTTAGCATGATTGTTCTCAATTGTTACTAAATGACCAGTGAAAGTAAATGCATTGTGTCCCATTGTAATTCATGTTAAGGTAAAAAAATCTGTTTAGGACAATCCAGATTGTAAAGCCCTAACTGTCAACAATCAGTCTTGGTTGGATACTTTTCTGTTTTTTAAATGATTACACCCTGTTTCATGTCAAAGCTATAACAATAAAAATGTTTCTAATGATTAAAATAAATTAGACATTCTTTAAAGGTCCAGAAGGCCCTGAAGACACTGTGTACAATGTGTCGTGGTCCCAGTGAATCATTCCCCTAATTCCCCTAATCATTTCTATAAGACCAACTTACTGAAGACCACCTGCAGCCACATTGGCCCTTTATACACAAGTGTGCAGAACTTTTATATCATGAAGTGGTGCTTTAAACTTAAAAAATTAAAGGTTCTTCACACCCTTACTCGTACCGCTGGTCCATTGTGAGGTTCTTTCCTGAAGCAAATGCAATTCAGAAAGAAATATTATAAGAGCAATAAAACTATTCTACCATTATTTTGAAATGGCTCTGCCCCATTACATTCTGACCATCCTTTTCACATCACCACATCGTGCCCTGCCGTTTGGTCACAGTAATGTCTTTGTAAAGCCCCACATCCACTGTGGCGTGCTTTCATAGTCAGCTTTTCTCCATTCATTAACTCTAATGAAGACTGACGCAGGGATTCAAACTCCATGCCTAGGGCTTAGGTACAGCACCAATCCTCTGCCATAGACCCAACGCTCCTAATCCTGTAGCCCAGAGAGATCCCCCTTTAGATGTGCAGCACCACAAAAGTGTGTGCATATACCTCAATGTCAGAACACTATGGATCTACAAAGCTTTCAGGTCACTGGGTTGAAGTTATTGAATGATTGAGTGTCAGTACAAGCCCATTTCCAGAAATCCCAGTGTCTTATGGTTTCATGCTACCTTCAAGTCTCATTTGTGAGATGAGCTTACACGGAACGGTATCACTGTGTCAGTGGAAAACATTTTCCAAGTTGGAGGGCACGTCAATCAAAAAGCAATCGTAGCTGATTTTAATTCTGTTCTGAACTGGATATAATTTTTTCCATTTTTTTCCATTACATTTATGGCATTTATCACTGCAGACTTATACTTTGCCTTAATATCTTACTTTCATCCACATATAAATAAGCATTTTGTTGTTGTTTGACCAAAATCTTGTATGTCCAAAAAACAACATTCAATGTAAGATAAAAATGAAAAAGCTATTAACAAGGAAATCTAACAAGGAAATTTGTTCTATTATGTAATGCTTCTTACTTTGTAAATAAAATATCGGTCACCTAATGCATATAATCTACTGTTTGTGTGGTCATAGTAACACAAAATAAACTCAAAAAGTAAAGAAACAAACATTCCCATCGTTTTTCATCTAAAGTCAAAAGTGAGAACTTCCAAGCTAGGCTCGAAGGGAGCATCAGTACCGCTGATCAAACAGCTGACTTTGAGCTTTTGTGTCATTTTATGTTATATTGCTTGATAATGACCTGCTAGGACTAATATATTCAGTTCATGTGACAATTTGTGTTCATCTGACTTCACCTTAAACCTTATTTTAGATAATATGCCCCATGTTCTGAATCCATAGTCATTAACCGTTTTCACATTTCATTCAATTATTGAGTGAGAGTGACCTGACAGGCCTATTTGATTCAGTCCATGTGACAATACTTACTCACCTGAATTCCAAGGCCTGTGTGTGTAGGTGTGTATGTGTGTGTGTGTGTGTGTGTGTGTGTGTGTGTGTGTGTGTGTGTGTGTGTGTGGCTTAATCTGTATTTGTATGGCCTTGCCTGAACGAGTGATGTCCTCAGGAGCTTAAGCAAAAGATCACCCTAATCCTATCAGCAACATTCATCAGTAGTAACAAAAGGCTCCTTCTCTTTTGTCCTTGGCAGTGGGGATGGACTCGCTAACAATGTGTTTGTGTCCCCTATCTTGGCACTTGCAGTCGTCCCACTTTGGTGTGTGTGGGCTCCCTGAGCCATTTGGCGACAGGCGAGAGCGAGCTTAAGGGTGGTGTTCGAAGGAAGGGAGGGAGCGAGGGGGGAGAATCACGAGCTTAGGACTTCCCCTGCTTAAGGAGGTCACCAGGTTCAGTTCTCGCTCAGCTCCATCTGTCTGAGCTGCAGCTACTGGAAGTGAGCGAGAGACCTACATGCGCCACCCCCACTCACACACATGCACACACACACACACGCACGCACACACACACACACACGATTGGTTATGCAGCGTGCTTTTATGATCACTTGGGCGACCAGTACAGGTTTACGTGCTAGCCCATTGATTTTTCCCCAGCACTCGTTCACGCACTGTGAGGAAATGACAGCCTACGTGCAAGAGCTTAAATAGGTTAAAGCTCAAAGGCTGTGAACAAGCAAAGGAGGAGTGTTGGTGAGGGAGGGAGGGTAGAGTGAAGCTATTTTGAGCTCTTTACACAAGCAAACAACTCACCAGCAGTTTCTAACCCTCAGTATTTCCTGCGCAACATGCCCCGCTCTTGTTTATGTCTTACCATGCACTGGAATAACCTCAAACCCCCTTCACACTACGAAGCCTATTCATATTTCCAAACAGGGTTTTCAGAGCCCTTCATGATTGCTCTGAAACTGGTGATGTACTTCCACAATGTGCACCTGGAGCTCCCCTATGTTTTTTAAGCCCTTCCTCCTTCATTAAAGTGACAGTTCAGCAATTTTATGCATGTTCCTCTTAATCCAAATGTAGTCTAAAAGTGTTTGAATTTTGCTTCTTTAGGTTTGCACCGGAGCTTCAAGGGTAATCTTCCAAACTGTGCTGAGTTACACAACAGTACAGACAAAATTCAGGCTTCAGAATGACAGCTGCTTTAGCTATGCAACCTACTTTTCTCTTTGTATTACACACATGACACATACTGCCATAAACAAAGCATTACCCTACTACCAGCTCCCTTATGAAAATTCACTATGGTTTCCTATGGTTTTATTGCAGTTTTTTGGGGCACCACAGTTTTACTATGG
>JBBPDH010000036.1:15004745-15015552 GCA_037974565.1 Clupeocharax schoutedeni | reverse complement strand
TTGGTCCAGTATTTATAGTTTGTGTCTGTCAGTGTTCCCTTATGTCTCCATCACCTCATTTCCCCTGCCTGTGTCCTGTCTTTTTGCATTCTGTATCCTGGAGGCCACCGAGTCTATTTGTTTTCTTTTTGGTTTTGTTAATAAACTCACGTTGCATGGATCCCAGTGTTTCTGCGTGCTCCATGCCCCGAGGCAGCTCACGGGGGCTTGTTACATCCAGCCCTCGTGACAGTTGCAGTAGTATTAGTATTGAACCAATAATAGAAGAATAATTTGATCCCAAATTTTGAACAATAACATATACTTTAATATAATTTTTAAATATGAATTTATAAATGATGTCCTACTTTTTGCATTTTAAAGGCTTTATTATGAAGCAATATTTGGTCTCAAAGGCAGGAAAAATAAAAAGAAGGAAGTAACAGAGAGATTTGTATCTAAAAAAAGGGCATGGGTACCCAGTTAAACAGCGGATAATTGAGAGTTTAACAAGGTTGCCAACCAGCTCACCTGATTTGCCACTTTATATTTGCATAATTCTCTTTTATGAGGAGTAATGGAAGCTTTCAGTCTGAGCAATGTCGCATCTCAGGGTTGTTTGGTTTGTAAAGTGAGCTCTTTTGTTTATCTACCTGCATTTGCATCACTGGAGCAGTAGAGATTGTTTAAAATTCCACGCACTTATATGAGCATGTGTTTTCTGGCCAACAACGTAGAAACTTTCCATAATAAAATTCTCATTAGAGTAATGACCTGAAAATGCTCTCATTAAAAGGTAATTACATTTGCTTGATGAAAATGATAAATTGATACAATGGGAAAATGTCACAGTACAAAACAGCAATTGAAAAAAGGAGATTTCATGATAGAACTGAATGATTTATCATCATCTCTCTACTGTGATGCCCCACACGGTCGCTATGGTCAAGGTTGGATCAACTTGGTCATTGACTCTTGGGGTACAGCCCAAAACCTGTGCTAGAGATATCAGATAGAGTAAAAGCTAACTAAATAGAACATAAAAGTAAATCTGAATGTCATAAATGATCATTTATTGGAGTGAGAAGTTTTCTCTCCCTTTGGAGTGAGAAAGAAAGTGTGCACAATTTATTTTTAATGAACCAATCATTTAAAGAGTGTCTATTCTACACTTTTATTGAATTTTATATTTTCCGTTAGGTCCACTTATGACATCTATGGTATTTTATGTACCAAAAACATGTTCCAACCTGTCTATGTCTCTTAGAATTAAAAGCTGTTTTGTTACTGTGCCTTCAAAACTAACCTTTTTAAATTACCTCTGTTCTGGCTGGCTGCTCTGTATTGCGCCTTGTACTGAAAAAGCTGTCTGAACCGAAACACTTCTTTAAACTTCATTGTGAAAGGGCAGAGCAAAAGTTCTCTTTTCCATGATATGGATCGCTGAATTAACCGATAGTTTTGATTGATGGGTAGTTCAGTGACCAACTTGTTTTCACAGAACAGAGCCGTATTTGTGTCTAGCTGTGATTAGTTCCTTTCATGCATTCGCCATTCCCATTATTAGAAACCTCCAATGATTTATATATGAGATCACTATCAACTGTTCTGTAATAAAATATAAAATAATCGTATAATTACTATATTTAAACAACATACTTATGTTTCATTACTTTTGGATTGTCTTTTTAAAGATTAATACTTACATACAAACAAAAGAAAACCACATGTTCACCAAAGGGACTGATTCTAAAGCTGACCAGTAGGTGGGCTATTTTCAGTCTGAGCTAATAATGTGTGCAAATCTAGAGTGTCAGAAACCTTGGGGCTAGTTTTATCCATGTGCGCTGAGAACATACGAGCGCCATGTGCAGGTTGTGTATGTGCCACACCCATAGTGATGGTCGTACTCTTTCAATGTAAGGAGATAAATTGTTTACTGACAGCGACTTACAAGCATTATGCACTTTAAAGACAATAAATAAAAACATTTTTAATAATGTAATAATCCACTCTGATTGGGCTTTATCTGTGTGTCAAGGAAAGTTAAGTAGTAGTTTGCACATTCTGTCTGGTCACTGAATTAAGGCCTCGTCCATACGGGCGTTTGAATCTTGAATAAATGAACAAGCTTTGAACGCCATAGGTGTTTTATATTAGCACTTGATTGACTTCAGTGAGGCATTAAACTGGCGTTTTTCTGACGCTGTTTAACGCAGCCTGCAGCCTCAAGTGTAGTTTCGTTATTCACCTGTGGGGGCAGTAATTATTCTCTCCAGATTGTTTACATGTTGGACATCTTGATTTGAAACAATACTACATGTTGGACATATTGACATCTACATTTAAAATGTTATAGTTCTACATTGAAAGTTTTATTTTTTGTGAAAGCTTACAATCCACACAGTTTTAAAGATCCTCCTGATACGGCGCCGTAGGCAGGAGAGGAACAAACATTGTGGCCAGTATCGGGTTCACCCTTGTACTGCACAGTGTCGGGTCAAAGGGAGGTTTTAGTGCTTTTTGAAGACATGAAGATTTCTCTAGAGCAGGGGTGTCAAACCTGTCCAGAAAGGGCAGTTTGCGTGAACCTGACCTCAGACTGGCTTACAGGCATTTGATTCCTGTACTTTTTGATTCTCTGCTTTTTAATCCAAACATTTTAAGTTGAGACGGGCCGATCCGATATTCTGAATTGGTATTGGTCCGATCTTGATCTAAATTAAGTGAAGTAATTAACCACAAAGATATTTTTTTAATTTTTTCCTATTTTTACCAAATTATGGAGCTGACTCCGTTTAGAGGTTGCTCAGCTAGGTCAGTACGGTATGAACCCAGGATTTGGCTAAATGTGTCATGACAAGTTTGTATCATTTTTTTTAGGAAAAATGAGTGGTTCTTGCTTTGCCTAACAAGCTGTGGAGCAGTTCTGAGTCTTAAGTGACTAGGTGATGCCCTCTGCTCTTCCATCCTTTTCACATTACCATGTACCCTTGTGTAAAAATAGTGCTTTATATTTAACCAAATGGTAAAAAACATAGTAGTTTGGCTTCAGAGCGACCAATATTCTGCTTTTCTTTAAGAAAGCACAAAACAATAAAAGTGAGCTGCCTGAAAAATTGGTGGCAACGCAGCCATAACTGAAGCTTTCTCATGAGAAAGTGTGTCGCTACCTCATATTTGCTCCACTGCTATCAGGGCAAGGACAGAAGGAGAGAGAGAGAGAGAGAGAGAAAGCGCAGAAGAACAGTAATAGATGGAGTGTTGACATGGAAGTGAGCCTATACTGGTACAGTGGTGCATGATGCAATGGCTTTAATCATAATTTTATACATAGAGTAATGTTAGATTTCTTGTGCATACTAAAAGTACACACACATTATAACAAATTGCCTTAAAACTGGAGGATTACCTCACACTTCCCCATAATGTCTAATACATGTTTACAGTCTTAGATTAGACTGACAAAGTAAGTGGCCAATGTCTGTATTTACACAAAGCTTAAATGTCGATATAAATAACCCCTATTAAAGTGGGTTTTGAAAACAGTGTGAATCTGTAGCACTAATGTCACAGTAACATGTACAGAATGTACATAAATACCAAAAAAATGTATTTTGTGACAAAGCAGTCTCCATTGGATTCACAGAGCCACCTGTAATGTTCTTCAGTATGCTGTTAACATGATGACGTTATTTGAGGAAACAGCACTTCAATCTGTGTTTAACCTCAACAGCATTGTCCTTTGGAGTTTACCTCCACTGTCATCATTAGTGCCACAATTTCATGCAAGATTAGGCATGTAATTATGTGTTAAATAAGTGGGTTGAGCAGGGGGTCCTAATGAAAAGAACACTGCCAATTAGACTCACTGGACGTTAAAGCATATGTGCATGAGAAACCTTACGTAGCTTTTGCTTTCTTCACTCCTCTAAGTCATCTCCTAGACATGGACATTGCTTGAGAATACATAGGCAAAGCATTTTTTTCTATTAAACCTGTTTCATCTAATTTGCTTTGGGTGGTAAAACGAGTGTGTGTTTGACTCCTCAGGAGATCTCAGGTGGCATTCGCTAGCAAACAGTTGTTAGAGGAGAGCAGAATAATCAGTTATCATTTCCAGGTGTCAGACCTTCCAGAAGGCAGCATTAGCGCATCATTTAGCCACAATTTAGCTACAGACACATTGAGACACAAGCCAATGCACCCAGCAGCACTGTACTCCTGTCTGCGCTGCACCTTGTGTCTGATCCCTTGGGAAGTCACTTCAGCAAGCCACTGTTCAGGCACAAATGTGTGCTGGGATTCCATGAGTTTCTGTAAAATCACTGATCGAAAAACACTGATCTTTGCTATGACACAGATGAGTGAAAATTTACCATAAACAACAAATTGCGGTGTATTTTCAGTGAGTGTTGGAGTCATGGAAAGCTTGGCGAATGCAGTGATCCATGGAGGCAATTGCAGAATGGTCCAGATGCTTTGGATTTGCTCCAGATGTCTTTGTTGGTCAAAACACAAAAGGTTCCTATGAGACGCTGTATTTCACTACAAGGTGATACCAAGGGCAAATCCTAACTATTTGCCTAGACAATAAAAGAGCATAATGATGAGGGATTCTGCCTGGAATATACTGAGTGGAAAATACAGCCACTGCCTCTAGTCTCCAAACCACTCAGGGTGGCTTAGCCTTGCTGCTAATCTGTGACTGAGCATGGCTGGCTCGTGAGCGCTGCTGAATGGCTGAGAGCCGAAGGACCTCTAGAGAAAATCACACGAAAAGTGTTTAAGCCTTTAGCCCCCAAGGCATTCGGTAGTGACATGAGTTTATACTTTTTATATACTGTCAGACGGAAGGCTAGATATCAGTGATCATGTTGTCATTTTGTTATGGCGTATTATGTATATTGACATAACACTGTCATGTTACCAGTAATTGTCATAAAAGACGCTAAAATGTTTGATTTAAAATAACTGTTATGACTTCAAACTGTATTGTCTGTAATGACAATTACCAGCAAAAAGAACATAACCATTTTATATTAATGGACATAATCTGTGATGAAATCTCTGTGATGAAAGGATATGACCACTGCCATGACATGTTTATTCTGTTTCTTATAACAGCACTTAAATAAATTGTTCTCCAAGAATCTTACTATAACAAGGCTCTCTCTTTCACTATGAGTTTGAATTGTAGAACAGACTGGGATCAAATGGAGCTGACTGTAGCCGGACGATAAAGTTGTATTCCACTCTATGCTCAAACAGTTTTCTTATCAGCTGTGTTCCCCCGCAGGGCAGGGTCAAAGCCTTTTATTGCGGGTTTTCAAACGTCCGTCCTGAATTAGAAATTGCGGCATTGCCAGTTTCTCTTGGCACCGCTGTGAGCAGAGCTCGTAAACAAATGGCTCAGTCTGACTAGCGGAGCACTCACAAATGGAATTACATGCTCTGAGAGCAGAATGCAGCACTCTGCCAGAGCAGCCAGAGAGAAAAATGTCCCATTCTTCTGAATATGCAGGCAGACGCTGCACGGGTGATGGTCGAGACACACCATTTAATGTCACAGAGACGGTCACAGAGACGGTGACTTGTGGGCTGTCATACAATTCCACCTGTCATCTGCTGGTAACTGGAGCTCTACGTGCTCTAAAAGGTTACATTTACTTACTCGCAGATCCTCTGTCATTCAGGCCCTCTCTCACTCACTTGCATAATCACCCCCTTTACTCACTAACTCACTCACTCACTCACTCACTCAGCAATGCATTCACTCACCCACTGACTTTCTCATTCACTCTCTCACTCTCTTACCCATTCATTCAGTCATAATAGTCACATACTCTCTCACACACACTCACACTGATTTCCTCACTCACTCTTTCACACCATAACCCATTTATTCAGTCATCCAAGTCACACATTCACTCTCTCATTTAGTCACACACTCACTCACTGATTTTCTCACTCACTCACTTACTCACATACTGACTGACTTCCTCACTCACTCTCTCACACAATAATCCATTCACTCATAGTCATATAGTCATTATAGTCTTCCAGTCACATACTCACTCATTCACTCACTCTCTCTTGCTTCCTCACTCACACTCGTACTCATTCACTCACACACATGATAACCCACTCAGCTGGTCACACACTCAAGTTTGTTTGTTCACTCATTCACTTAAACATTCATTTGCTCACCCCATCTCTCACTTCCTCACTTCCTCGCTGTCATGCAATCATTCATTTTCTCACTTTCTCATGCACTCACTCGCAGTCACTCACACACTCACTGTGTTTCAGTTCAATTCAGTCTGTCAATATTACGTCATGAACAATAATAGTAACTAATGAGAAGGGACTGAGCACCTGTGTCACCGCTGTGTTACGGCATTCTCCATTAAAGGCCAATCAGAATGTGGCTGCTGAGGACGAGGAGGCTCCAAGCAGCATTTACTCACTCTCCCCTCACACGCCCCTTCGCTCACACTGCTGGGGATCAATGGCATGGTGGGCGCTCCTCTGCCTGCCCATCACTCTCCTCATTATCCCCCCATCCCGCTGCTCGCTGCCTATGAATAGTCAATAACAAACAAGCGGGCAGGAAATGAGGGAGCAGATGAAGGCGGCCTTGCTGATTGATGTCCGCCGTGTTTGTGGAGAGCTGCTTTATTCAAGTAGACAGACTTCACTCCACTGGAGGATTATCCTTTGATCTCTTTCACCTGCTTTTTTACTCTGGCAGGGGAGTCTTTTTCTTGGTCTGTGGTTCTTTGGCTTTTTTAAACTTGATCGATGGAAAGGCTTTATTGGCAGAGACACTTCTTTAAAGCCGTGAGTTGGTAGTTTTACCTACCTCTTGAGCTCAGTGGAGTGTCTTGGGACTCTCAGATTCAGAACATGAGACGAAGAGAATAGAAGCACTTGTTTGGGGAAGATTCACGTTTCTCCATCTCCTGTCAGCCGTTGGAAACAATGGCAAGATATGAGATCCGTGAGCTCATGGTTGACTGACAGTGTGTGTGTGGGGGGGTGTGTGGTTGTGTGTGTGTGTGTGTGTGTGTGTGTGTGTGTGCCTGCCAGTAGATTGTCCGAGCAGTCTTTAGCCAGTGCGAGTGCCGGACACACTGGAGCAGCTGGGAGGATGTTCTTATGGGCTGGAACCAAAGGAGCTCAAGGATCAGGAAACGAAAGAAGGTATGACACCACGTCATAACAGTAAACATCCAATTGTGGTTAAACATAAAAAGGCTTAATATGTTGTTTAAAGTGAACAGCAGGCAGTTCGTTTCCAATGGCTTGTGAAGATTTTTATAAAATCTTTATAAAAACGACACATTGAGTGTAATAAAAAGAATGTAATAAAATGCTATTTTACTCATTCAGAACTGATGCACATGTTTTGCACAGGTAGCCAGCAGTATTACAATATTTACTATTGTATTAATGACACAGTTATTATAGCTAAATGAGAAAAAAGACAAATTCCCATTCAGGAGGTAGTCAGGCACATTGTCTCATTTTCGTTTGCTGAAATGTCTAAAAATTACTGTCCAAAGCTAGCATTTCATTTATCTTGGCCGAATCTCGACAGTAATAGTGAAATTTTTTGTTTCAAGCAAAGTTCATTAAAAACTTTAAAGTCTTATCACTTTATCTATTTACAGTTAGGTGCAGTGCTGCCATCTATTCCAGTGCTTTAATGGAGATTTAGATTTATACTGTTATTCATAAATGGATTTTGTATGAGGCACTCAGTTCTCAAGGCAGGGCCACTTTCACTTTCTGTCACTGATTATTCATTGATTGTTCTTTAATCTCTGACAGACTTCAGTGGAATTGTTTATGTGAGTTGGGCTTTTGAGGCTGATTCCTATAAACATTAATTGAATGTCAGTCACAAAGCAATTACTCATTTGCTTTGTGTGTGTTTTACAGTCTAAAGTTTGTTTAAGTTTCATAAAACGTGGTCAAATTACATGCTTTGCAGATTTTCTAAGTCAAAATAACTACACGGCCTCAAGAGTACTCAAACATGGCATTTTCGGAATTATTTGCTTATTATATCTTTTATGTACTCAGTTTAAATACTGTGAAAAGAGAATAAAAAATGTGATATACACACGTTACGCACAAACATTGCTTACTGCTTGATAAATTGCAAAGCAGACGCTTAAGATTCAGAACAACTCCTCTGTTAGAATTTGCTCTAGCTGATGTGACTTGTTCCCTTGCTGTAAAATAAATTAAATAAAGTAAAATAAATTCATTCATTTATACTTTTATTACGTCTCGTGGCGAGCTTCCTTTTACTACAGTTTATCAAAGTCCCTTTTGGAAATTTCACTGACAACATCAAACACATACACATGTATATTGTCACACCACACACACACCAACGGTCTTTCATTTGTATTTTTAGCCCGAGTAGATCAGGGGTTATTCCCTGAAAACCGTTCACTACACCGCGGTGTCCCAATACTTTTCTCCTGCGACCTTTTGAGTTGCATATCTCAGCTGGAAATAGAAATTAAATAATACAGGTTTACCTGACATATTCTGTGAGCAGATTTGGGGGCATATTTAGGGTTTGCACTATAGAAATGGGCATTTTAGGCATTTTTTCACCAAAACAATGCGGTTTTTCATTATATGCGGGTGCTTGGAATGTAACCCTGCGAAAAGTGGGAAATTACTGTATATGTATATTCTAAATACGGAATGTGCATCTATGTACAATAATAAGAGACAAAGACTCAATATAAGAGTGTAACGTGTGACATTTTGAGTACTTTCAGTCCCACTTTTTTAATCCCTGCATTAAATTGTGCAGAAATGTATAGGTCACTTATTTTTACTTAGAAAATGAAAAGAAAGTACTGTAATTTGACTGCAGGCACTCAGACGTTTTGCATCAGACTGCATGTGTGTGCTTTTCTGGCTGTTATTCTGTTGGACTGTAGTCTCTGTGTTCTGTTCCTCTGTGTGTTCATGGCTCGCCTGTCTGCCGTTTATCAGAACTATTTATCAGAAGATCAGGGAGTATGACATTCTGGACAAGAGGAAGACTGTGACTGCTCTAAAGGCAGGCGAGGACAGAGCCATTCTCCTAGGACTCAGCATGATCTGCTTTTCAGTCATGATGTACTTTGTGCTGGGCATCACAATGGTGCGCTCCTATATAGAGAGGTAAGATCAGTCTCTTTATAGCTCTTCGCTGGCACCTACTTATACTGAATGCTATGCCGAAGTTTGCTAAGCGGTCCATTCTTAATTGTCAAGATATAGTATGGCAGTGCATTGTATTTAAACCAATTTTGCTTTGATAGGGTCTCCTTACACTCCTTTCGATGTCAAGCAAAGTAAAGAACGATTTTTTATTTCCATAAAACAACAGTGTGAGGGTTCTAGCACATGGGGCGTAAATGACATTTACAGAAGATGCCACTTATGCCTATTGTGCTCCAAACCCTCGAGTGCACACTTTAGATCAAAGTAATACTCAAGTGTTTGTTAAGTTATTCTTAAACCTAAGATCTTAGCCTAATATAAATCTTATTGGGAAAGGCCTTTAGAAAGACATTACATATTTCAGACGTACACCATGGTACATTAACCACTTACCTCACATTTTGCCTGAGCAATAAGGCACAAAGATATTAGCCTAAGGAAAGGCCTTTTCTTAACATATGTTTGATCTAGGTAAATTATAGCTGGTCTAATTGGTTTTCCATACACAAAACCTTCTGCACCTACTTCCAAGTAGCCATTGAAGGAGCACTTTAAATCAGGCAGTAAGAAAAATGCTCAGGGAAAATGTGAGGTAAGAAAATGTGGGAAAATGTGAGGTAAGAGGTTGGTACACCATGGAGACAAATTTGATGAATCGTCTGAAATATGTAACTTCAAAAATGTAACTTCAACTTCTTGAGTACCACTGTCCACACTGCCTCTGTCACATAATCACTTCAGGCAGCTCTTCTTTCTCCTTTTCCTTTCGAATTACAGTGTTTTACTAATCTATCAGGGAAAAGTCAGTCACCGATGGTCAGCACAGTGCAGTAGCTCCACTGATTGCATCACACTAACAAGATTAACATTGTTATTTTCAATATTGTTTAGAATGTTTTAAGAAGTAGGAGTGTGATTGGACAGAAAAAATATACTTGACTAAAGTTTGGAAGGCCATAGCTTAACATGGAAGTTTATCTATTCTGTTGGACAACTACAAACGTCAGATATTATGTTTCTTGGGGGTGAAATTGAGAATGAATATACAATATAAATATCCATCAATAAAATTACTGTACAACATGCTGCAATGAATTTACACAATTCAGTTGTGTGTCAACTGTGCAGCATTTCTTCATGTGCAACCAGTGATATCTGAACAATGTAAATTTAAAATCATGCATCCAGTGCCTTTAGTACAGTTTGACTAAAGGCTTTTTGGGAAAAAGACAAATCATCTATAAATACATAAATAAATACACAACAAAGACATTAAATGCACAACAAAAATATAATAATATGGTTGTTGTTGTTTTTGTTATTATTATCATTATTATTGTCATCATCACCATCATTATTATTATTTTTTAATGGAAAAAGGAAAATAAACTGTCATGGCTGGCAGGCAGATGCCGTGCCAGACTAAGCTTTTTCTTTATTCTCAGGTTTTGTTTTCTTTCTGTTGCCTTCATTGTTTTATACCAGAAACCGCTGAAGACCCTTAGTTATAGTTTTACATGTGTTCTGTTCTGTTATGTCTGGTCTTGTGTATGTTCTCTGTTCCCCCTTTAGGTTCCCCTGCCTGGTT
>JBBPDH010000036.1:14965873-14980202 GCA_037974565.1 Clupeocharax schoutedeni | reverse complement strand
ACATAACTGGGTAAGTTCTGCACTAGCTTACCCTTACCCGGTTATGTAGCATAACCTGCTTTCTGGAATACCCCCCAGGTGGTGTTTTTTGTTAGCAAATATTCACTCTGGAAACTAACACACTAAACTGTGTTCAAATGACTTTCAACTTCTAATAGACGCTTCACCAAAAGTAGTTGTCAGCATGGGCAAAAAATTTCATTACTGACGTTTGTTAAGTCTGTTATTGTGTATTAAACAGTGGCTAATTTTGCTGCAAATAGCTAAGTTTAACAACATAAACTATTTTTATTGTGCAAAATGACAACAAAAACTGAACAATAAATGGGTAAACATTATTTGCTGCCTTGATTTTAGGATGTGTATTCATTGTTTGAAAATTGCATGCAAACACTGAACATTGACTAGATTAAAAGGAGAAAAAGTATAACAGAAAGACTTGGGCACAATTATTTTCCTTAGTAAGTGCAAACCACTGAATATGCATTGTGTTAGGTCAAATAGAGTTAGGGCAAACATTTATTGAGAGTGTTGTATGGCAAAGTCAACAAAACAAGTGTGCTATCTGTCAGTTCAGCCAGTTTAGGCTGCTACTGTAATAACTGGAAACAATGAAAAAATTGTTCATTTGTGTTAAACAGTTTGTATGATGTTTATCATTTTCTTTTTCAGTTGGTTGGTTGGTTTATTTTCCCTGTACTGCAAGATTGTGAGGACTAGAAACCATGCCTCCAAGACCTTCTTCTGGAGAACTATGGGGCATTCACTTGATGCCCCCCAGGATTCTGGTGGATTGTCTGCTGCCCAACGGCATGATCCTGACGCTGGAGTGCCTCCGTGAGGCCACCCTCAACACCATCAAGCATGAACTGTTTAAGGAAGCCAGAAAGTACCCGCTCCACCACCTGTTACAGGAAGAGACCTCTTACATCTTCGTCAGTGTAACGCAGGAGGCTGAGCGGGAAGAGTTTTATGATGAGACAAGGAGACTCTGTGATCTCAGGCTTTTCCAGCCTTTCCTAAAAGTAATTGAACCTGTGGGTAATAGAGAGGAGAAAATCCTTAACCGAGAAATAGGTATGAGCTCCGCAAAGAGCCCCCCTCAGGGGCCTATTTCTGAGTGCCCAAATTCAAATTGAGGCTATATAATGCAAGAGTGTAAAATGAATATTGAAATGGGTGATTTTTATATTCTTTATACCATTGAACCTGATCATTTTGGTAGGAGAAGATCATTTAAGATCCTCTGCTTTTGCATTTAAAATATTGTGCTTTTGTTGTAAATATACAGTGCAGATGAGTAATAATTGTAGTTTTCATTGTAAGTGTATTTAATTTAGAATCAAAGAGCAGTTGGTGTTTCTTGGTGCTTTTTTAAAATTATAATTAGTTTGGTTTGGTTTTTCATGCATTCCATGCTTCCATGCACCTTTTAACTAGTTATTTAGCATTGGCTGGGTTGGAGTAATTGTAGAAGAGCAGAGAAAACACTAACCACTGATCTGTGCAACTTGTTTGCGTGTCTGGTTAATTATATCTATCTGTGCATTTTCTGAAAGGATTTGTCAAACTAATGTCTGTTCACATTTTATTTGTTTCAGGTTTTGCAATTGGCATGCCAGTGTGTGAGTTTGATTTAGTAAAAGATCCTGAAGTGCAGGACTTCAGGAGAAATATACTTAATGTTTGCAAAGATGCAGTAGAGCTCAGAGACGCCAATGGACCACATAGTCGAGCGTTATATGTCTACCCTCCGAATGTGGAATCATCAACCGAGCTTCCCAAGCACATCTTTGGCAAATTAGACAAAGGTAAAGAGAACGGCTGTTATCTGTGGCTGTGGGTTTAATGGGAAATGGGGACTACTGTTGCCTGTAGTTATGCCTTTAATATAATATAATGTTTTTGTTGCTTCATTCATACTGTTTTCAGTTTGTTTCTTAGTACTCATAAAGCATATGACATTTTTGTTTTTCCAGAGTGAGTGAGTGCCTCTGGCAGCGAAGCACATGAATTCATGCCCAACAGATTTCATGCATTTAGTTCTTTCAGCACTTTATTAGAAGACTGTGATTAAAAGACTGTATTAACGATGTTCTGAATGATTTAGATAAAAACATAGTTCTGTTCTTTCTCTTCGTTGCATTTGAATGTGCATCAAAAAACGAATCCATGCCCTCTTTTGAATTTCAGTAAACTTTTTATCATTGTTTTTATTTTTGTTTTATATTCAAATCCAGGTCAGATCATTGTGGTCATCTGGGTGATTGTGTCACCCAACAACGACAAGCAGAAGTACACCCTGAAAATAAACCATGACTGCGTCCCCGAGCAAGTAATAGCAGAAGCCATCAGAAAAAAGACACGAAGCATGCTGCTGTCAGCTGAGCAGCTGAAGATGTGCGTGCAGGAGTACCAGGGCAAATACATCCTCAAAGTGTGCGGCTGTGATGAGTACCTACTGGAAAAGTACCCAATCAGTCAATATAAGGTACCCGTTATAATAGCTGCTCTAACTAAGAATACATATATGCCCCCAGCCTGCCTGATATGTTGAGTCCACAGCGTATTGCAGTTGTCCCAAATTGACGTTTGTAACATTTGCTGACTATATTGCTTAATTTAAGAGGACCACTTTGAGATCTTCTACTTGTCTTTTTTTCTTTCCATTCCTTTGCCTTTCACACCACACCAAATTAGTCTGTGTACACACCCCATTTGAAGTCCTTCAGTTGTCTTTCTCAATACCAAACAGCACAGCTGAAAGTAGTGCTTAGCTAACTATAAATAGCGTAGTGGATTTTGGAAAATTTTGTTTTTCACTACACATGACTGTGATAAAAACTAATTTCTCTCTTGCACACAGTATGTGAGGAGTTGCATTATGCTGGGCAGAATGCCAAACCTTATGCTGATGTCTAAGGATAGCCTATACTCTCAGTTGCCCATGGATAACTTCACCATGCCCTCCTACTCGCGCCGCATCTCCACAGCCACGCCATACATGAACGGGGAAGCCTCCAGCAAATCTCTCTGGACCATCAACAGCACCCTGAGGATACGCATCCTATGTGCTACATACGTCAATGTGAACATCCGAGATATTGATAAGGTGCTTAATTATACGTGCCTCTGATCCTTCAGTGTTTGATTGGTGCAGTAACTGCTTTGTGTCATATGCCTCATGGTTAGATGGACTAGACAAGATTTCAGAAGTTAGATTATACAGGATCTTAACTCTGTTTGGCAGAGTAGAAAGTCTGTGAGTGTGTCTCTGTGTTTCTGTTTTTTTAGTAGGAGATAATTAAGGCTATGTATTTAATGAGGCAACAGCATTCACATCATATTAAATCATGTTCCTCTTATATGGTTTTTAGATAGTGGTAGCTCACAGCTGTTTTCTCTGTGTTGTAGATTTATGTCCGGACAGGGATCTATCATGGAGGAGAGCAGATGTGTGACAATGTAAACACACAACGTGTACCATGTTCAAATCCAAGGTAGTACACAACCTGGTGTTCTGCCAAAACACCTGGGACAGACTGCACAACACATTCTAGTGCCTGAGTGTGTTTCACTTTGTTTCTCTCCACCGCTTTTAGATGGAACGAGTGGCTTACGTATGACATGTACATTCCTGACATTCCCCGGGCTGCCCGTCTGTGTCTGTCCATATGCTCCGTGAAGGGGAGGAAGGGAGCAAAAGAGGTACCACCTCAGTTTAAGCTGATACTGTTTTAATTCTGAGTAGCATGACTGAGACTGTTGTACTTTTGTCTGTGGTAAAGTTTACTCTAGTGTCTAGTAGTGGTGTGACCACCTCATGCGTAATTGAGCCTCTGGTAAGACTACATAAGGTCGACAGTCATGAAGACATCCACAGAATTAACTATTGATGCGCTGCTCTGTGTCTTGGCATCATTCTTACTTAAAAATACAACAAGTATAGCTGCATCAGTTAATGAAAGTTTTTTGTGTAGTGGTTTAGTGTTGTGCTGCTCCTAATTACCATCTTATAAGTGATATAATGAATGGGTGGCATCTCTCTCAGGAGCACTGCCCACTGGCTTGGGGAAATGTGAACCTGTTTGACTACACACACACACTGGTCTCTGGGAAGATGGCACTAAACCTGTGGCCAGTCCCACATGGTCTAGAAGATCTGCTTAACCCCATCGGCGTCACAGGATCCAACCCTAATAAGGTATCAGCTTTGCAGGGTTATATTTGACCCAGTGTTTGCTGGTACGCAGCTGTTTGCTATTTGGGCTGTTGGAAGCAATTTATAAGATCCTTAGCTTTTTTTAAAAAATTAGTCTGACTTTTCTCTACATCATGTTCCTTGATCTTACTGTCTGTGTTGATTAGGAAACCCCATGTCTTGAGCTGGAGTTTGACTACTTCAGCAGTCCTGTGAAGTTCCCTGACATGGCAACAATAGAGGAGCATGCTAATTGGATCATATCCAGAGAGATGGGATACAATTACTGCCAGTCTGGACAGGTGAGCTCCCAAACATGCGTCCTGCTTAATTAATTATAGCAGCACACTTCTTGCTGCTATTTATAGCTTTAAACACCTGAAGGGGCTTTATGGCTTGTTCATATTTACGTTATCTATATTGTATACAATGAGACTCGTAGATTGTGTCCTTTCATCTAAAGTGTGTTAAGAAACGTCATTCTTTGCAGTTGCATAGAAGCTGTCTTGGGATTTTTGTCCACAGAGTAGCAGATTGGCTCGAGACCACATCATAACAGAAGCTGACATTGAGCAGCTGCGTCAACTGGCGAACAGAGACCCACTTTCTGAGATCACTGAGCAAGAGAAGGACTTCCTGTGGAGACACAGGTACTCAAGCCTTTACCTCAGTTACCCTTCCCTAGCATTGCTGTTGTCATTGTAACATTTAATAATTCCTGTCTATAATAACTTCAGTCTTAAACATTCAATCTAATTGTATTTTGTGTTTTTAAGGCAATATTGTGTAAATATACCAGAGATCCTTCCTAAGATTCTGCTTGCAGTTAAATGGAACTCCAGAGATGAAGTTGCACAGGTTGTTGACAATTAAATTTCTAATCTGAATAGCATTATTGTAGAAGTATTCTTCTCTCTAACAGACAAACATTATTTAATCAAAATACAATGTCATAATTATAATGGTATAATTTATTTCTGTTGTCTTTTCATTCAGATGTATTGCCTTCTTAAAGACTGGCCTGCAATAAAACCAGAACAAGCCATGGAATTGCTTGATTGCAATTATCCGGATCCAATGATTCGTGACTTTGCAGTACGGTGCCTTGAAAAGTATTTGACTGACGACAAACTGTCCCAGTACCTTATTCAGTTGGTCCAAGTAAGGCTGATTCCAAATGCTTTTTCTTTGCACATATATTCACTATACATTGATGAAGTAAACAATTTACTACTCACTTAATGGATGAGCTTTTCATTGTTTTTGTGTTCTTTAAAGGTTTTGAAGTATGAGCAGTATCTTGATAATCCATTAGTTCGATTTCTGCTAAAACGAGCCCTGACCAACCAGAGAATTGGACATTTCTTTTTCTGGCACTTGAAGTGAGTCACGCCCTTCTTTCCCTTTTTTTGAACAGGATGTTTAATTAAGTTGTTTGTTTTTTTGTAAGATATCATACCAAGCATGATTGTACAAGCCTTTGTGTTTATTGGCTGTGTATGTTTAGAGGACTGTGCATAATTTTGAGCTTTTCAAATGGATGATTAGATTTTGAGGAAATAACATGTTTACACTGTTCCTAAATATTTGTTTCATGTGTCCTTTGGGAAATGTCTGCGTACTTCACATCTATAAACACTACCTGTAACTCGTTGTATCTTGTATCTAGTTGACTCAGTGCAGGCTAAGTAGTCCGCTGAATAGACTATATATCAGTAGAACTGAGCTTTCTATTTCTGGTCATGGAGTCCTGCTTATCCTGTACATTTCCACTTTCCCTATTCACCCTCACTTTAACAGATTAGGGCACAAGTTAACTACCAGATTAGTTGATTCAGATGTATTGAGCGCAGGTAAAACACTAAAATTTGAACAGTTCTAGCATTATTCCTTGTAAGTATTGAACATGTTCTGCACAATTGAAGGTATTTATGTCAGTGGAGTTCAGAGTTTTAGTATAATATGATAATGTAATGTGTAATGTGATAATAGTGACTTATTATGAGATACTACGCACTATCTTGCTTTTACTAATGAAAATACTGTGAGAGTTTAAGGATAGCTTATTTGTCCTCATCTTGCAAAATCTTAAATGTGCTTGAGTGCATTAATTTCAATAGAATTTACAGGATATTCTGTTACAATATATATTATGGTGGTCTGTAATATTTAGGCCCTAACCACACAGTGGATATTGCAGGTCAGAGATGCACAACAAAACGGTCAGCCAGCGCTTTGGTCTGCTGCTAGAATCGTACTGCCGAGCCTGCGGCATGTACCTGAAGCACCTCAGCCGGCAGGTGGAGGCCATGGAGAAACTCATCAACCTCACAGACATCCTCAAGCAGGAGAAGAAGGATGAGACCCAGAAAGTAGGGGATTTTCTCTGATTGTATTTCTGTCAGATTCTCTGTCATTGGTACTATTCGAGTAGGTAGAGGGCTTTTGTTTACTGTTTACTGCCTTTATTTCTTTAGGTACAGATGAAGTTTCTAGTCGAGCAGATGAGGAGGCCAGACTACATGGATGCCCTTCAAAGCTTCACTTCCCCACTCAACCCTGCCCACCAGTTGGGGAATCTTCGGTAAACTAGTTAAACACTGGTTGTTTCAGGTTAAAAATATCCAATATTAAATATGGAAAACTGGAATAATGTGCTGCATCTGCTGCTGATTTATGTTTGTTTAATTTGTCCTGTGGTTATTTTATCTGTTCTAGGCTTGAAGACTGCAGAATTATGTCATCAGCCAAGAGACCATTGTGGCTTAACTGGGAAAACCCTGATATCATGTCAGAGCTTCTCTTCCAGAACAATGAAATCATTTTCAAGAATGGGGATGGTCAGTGAGCTTTTAACCCAAACTATTTTTGAGCAGATGTGTAAAAAATGTAGATGGGAGCATTCTGGGACTACATTTTTTTATTTGTATTTATCCTTTTTTAGACCTGAGGCAAGATATGCTGACACTACAGATCATTAAAATAATGGAGAACATTTGGCAGAACCAGGGATTGGACCTCAGGTATTTTTTCCAGGAAATTATATTGTTTATTTGACTGTCTTTGTTAATTAAGACCACATTTCAAGATTTTCTTTCATTGAAATGTTTGTTCATAGAATGCTTCCTTATGGTTGCCTGTCCATTGGAGACTGTGTGGGTCTGATTGAAGTTGTAAGGAGCTCCCATACCATCATGCAAATCCAGTGTAAAGGAGGTCTTAAAGGAGCACTGCAGTTCAACAGCTCCACACTTCACCAGTGGCTGAAGGACAAGAACAAGGGCGAAATGTGAGCGTTTCAGATTTAATCCATAGCCATTTGCTTTTGCATATTGCTTTGTGTGGTAATCGTGTATGTGTGTGTGTTTGTGTAGGTATGATATGGCCATTGACCTGTTTACGCGGTCCTGTGCTGGCTATTGTGTGGCCACCTTTATTCTGGGCATTGGGGATCGACACAACAGTAATATTATGGTGAAGGACGATGGACAGGTATGCTTCTGCTAACATTCTTCTGTATATACGCCCAGACATACATTTCTATTAATACTTTGTGTGTTGTATAGCTATTTCACATAGATTTTGGCCACTTCTTGGACCATAAGAAAAAGAAGTTTGGATACAAGCGAGAGCGGGTTCCATTCGTCTTAACTCAAGACTTTTTAATCGTGATTAGTAAAGGGGGAACTCAAGAATGCACCAAGACAAGAGAATTTGAGAGGTATGTATGAGATGGCTTGTGTGTGTGTGTGTGTGTGTGTGTGTGTGTGTGTGAGAAGACAACAGTGCCCCTTGTGCGTTGGAACTCAATGTTATGTCATGTCACTGGCTGGCAGCTACAGTGATCACACTAAAATGTGTAACAGTGAATCTTTTCACTTTCTTTAATAAAAGAGTTCACCCAGACTCTAGGCTCCATCCAAACAACCTTAACCATCTGACCGCAGTCTGACAGCTTACTACCCTCCAGTGTTCTTACACATCTTTGATTGCTTGTGTTGCTCCATTGTCCTGGAGGAACGTTTTTACTATTGTGTAGAAAAAATAAAAAGCACATACATGCCACAAAACTATTTTCACTCAACAATCTAAACTTATGGCTGTATAAAACAATACAAAAATATAACTGTAGTCAATGACAACTGTTTTAAAGATCAAACAGAGGAAAAAATATGGAATCACAAAAATCTGAGGAAAATAATATGGAATCATGCACTTTGCATTTCTAAAACAAACACATGTATCTGATTACAACTGCTAATTAGTCTGCAGTTAAAAAAAGAGTGCTTGCACACATTAGTGATGTGTTGAACCAAGATGTTTGACATAACTCATGGCTCCAACACGAGAGATGTCAGTTTAAACAAAGGAGAGGTTTATCGAACTTCTTGAAGAAGGTAAATCTTTACGGAATTTTGCAAAAGATTGGTTGGTTGATCCCAGTCAGCTGTGTCTAAAATCTGGACCAAGTACAAATCAAATGGAAAAGTTGTAAAAGGGAAGCATACTGGTAGACCAAGAAAGACATCAACGCGCCAAGACAGAAATCTTAAAGCAATATGCCTTGTACACAGAAAATGCACAACAAAACAAATGAGGAAAAAATGTGCAGGAAGTGTCAATGTCTGTGACTGGACAGTTAGAAATCGCCTAAAAGAAATGGGATTTACATACAGAAAAGCCAAACAAAAACCATCATTAACATCTAAACAGAAAAACACAAGGTTTCAGTGGCTAAAGAAAGACAATCTTGGGCTGCGGATGACTGGATGAGAGTTATATTCAGTGATGAGTCACGAATCTGCATTGGGCAGGGTGATGATGCTGGAACTTTTGTTTGGTGCCGCTACAATGAAGTTTATAAAGACAACTGCCTGAAGAAAACATGCAAATTTCTACAATCATTAATGATATGGGGTTGTATGTCAGGTAAAGGTATGGGAGATCATTACATCTTCTATAACTGCAAAGTTTATGTTGAGATTTAGGACACTTTTCTTATTCCATCAATTGAAAGGATGTTTGGTGATGGTAGCATCATTTTTCAGGATGATAATGCATTGTGCCATAGGGCAAAATCTGTGAAAATATTGCTACAGGAAAGACATATAATGTCAGTGGCATGGCCTGGAAATAGTCCAGACCTCAATCCAATTGAAAATCTGTGGTGGAAATTAAAGAAAATGGTCCACAACAAGGCTCCAACCTGCAAAGCTGATCTGGCAACTGTAATAAGACAAAGCTGGAGGCAGATTGATGAAGTGTACTGTTTGTCATTAGTTAAATCCATGCCTCAGAGAATTCAAGCTGTTATAAAAGCCAGAGGTGGTGCAACAAAGTACTAGTAGTGTTTTTATTTGGTGATTCCATATTATTTTCCTCTGTTTGATCTTTAAAACAGTTGTAATTGACTACAGTTATCTTTCTTTGTTTTTTTTTTTTAAGTGTTTTATACAGCCAGAAGTTTGGATTGTTGAGTGAAAATAGTTTTGTGGCATGTATGTGCTTGTTATTTTTTCTACACAAGCATTTGAATGAACATCTTCCGAGAGGGGTGATTCCATACTTTTTGCCAGGGGTTGTATATGGTAGAAATTACAATAAAAATCTACTTGACTTGACTGAAGGAAGAGGGCTAAATTAAATTTGACCCCTCAGAGAAAAGCCTAGTTGGTCATTTGAGTTAAGAGCACTAGCTATGAATAGCATCTTTGCAGATAATTGGGGCAGTTGGTGGCCTAGGGGTTAGAGCATTTGGCCTGTGATCAGGAAGTTGTGGGTTTGATTCCCCAAGACCGCTAGGCACCTCTGAGGTACCCTGAGCAAGGTACCGTCCCCACACCCTGCTCCCCGTGCGCTGTGTTCGTAGCTGCCCCCTGCTGCACTTGGTAAATGGGTTAAATGCAGAGGAAGTATTTCGTGCTGTTCACACTGTGTGCTGTGGTGTGTTCACGTATGATCAGATTGTCAGGTTCACTTTCTAAATGTATTTAAATCATTTTAATTTTGTTTAATTTAATTTTAACTTTAAGATTCATGACCTATAGTATATTGCATCTTGATTGTGGCTCACTGGTTCCCTACAGGTTCCAGGAGATGTGCTACAAGGCGTACCTGGCTATCAGGCAGCACGCAAACCTGTTTATCAACCTCTTCTCCATGATGCTTGGCTCTGGCATGCCCGAGCTCCAATCCTTTGACGATATTGCCTACATCCGTAAGACCCTTGCACTGGATAAGACAGAGCAGGAGGCCTTGGACTACTTCATGAAACAGATGAACGATGCTCATCATGGCGGATGGACCACCAAGATGGACTGGATCTTCCACACCATCCGACATCATGCCCAGAACTGAGCTGGAGAAGAACAGCCAACCAAAAGGATCTTGAGCCAGCTAGCGGACCCTTGCCCAGGACCTACTGGCCAGTCTGTGCCAGTAGAAGTGTCGCAGTCAGACCTCATGTACAAAAATGGGATGATGCCCCAACTGACTTTCAGAGCACTAAACAATCCAGATTTTCTTTTCTTCTCTATCTATCTCTCTTTTTGTGGCATCCATACAGAAGAATACTAACCCTAATATTTGTCCAGAATGGTTGTACATTGTTGCCTGTAGTTTTGTACTGATGTTTCTTTTTTTGGTATGTTTTTGCTGCTCTTATACTGGAGAGACCATGATAATTTTGTTTTTGTTTTATTTTAAGGGAAAGAAAGGATACTCAACATGTTAATGGAAAGCGTTCTTTAATTTTTCTGGCGCTTTTCAGGTTACTCATGTCTTCCTCTACACCTTTAAATATGCATGGAACCTCTGAGAACTCTTAGACTAAACAGGGTAAGAATTTTGTTGCTTGCTTGGTTGCTGTAGGATACTAAGCAAACGTAGAGGAGTGGCCGTCTCCCAGGATCTTACATTAACACTTAGCTCTTGAAAACTGTTGCTCTTGTTCACTACATCCTTCTGCACCTTGCAAGATAAATACTGGGCCAAAATTGAGTTAACTCCTGGAGTTGTGGTAGGAGGTGCAGTTTGAGAAGTTCAACATAATTGTCAATTTACAGAGGGAAATTTATGCCATGTTTTGTGGTTTCATAGCTACATGAAAATCTGTAAGCCATTAAACACTAATAGTCACATGACAAGATGAGAACACTTGTGTCTCTGCTTGATATGCAAGTGGCTAAATTAATACACTATGGCCATCTGTAGTCATGCCATTCCTTTTTACATCATGGTGTGAATGGCAAGAAAGTTTGTTAAAATAAGTAAATTGAACTTTTATGAAATAGCCATTTAATTCAGTATGAGATGGAGTTCTTAATTTATAATTTCATTATGTATTCCTTTTGCCCCAGCATAGGTGAGCGGTTGAGATAGATGTGCCAGCAGACACACTAGCACTGTACAGATAAAGCCTTAACGCAAGCTGATGTTCTGTGGGTGAATGCACGGTCCTCCCTCCATGTGTATTCTGCATGCTGCAGCAAAAGCTAGCATGGTGCTTAGTAAAGAAACGGCGCAGTTTTAACCCATTTCTGTTCGGTGTAGCTGTGATGCTTCGGAGGAGGTTTTATTTTCCTCTCAACTTTAGCGAGACAGGTTCATGTCTTGTCCGTGCTTGTTGTTGCTTTCATTTGTCGGCTGATGGCTTTACGGTTTCATGACGCTAAGAATGGTGCTAAATTTATTACTCTGTAAAAAAAAAAAAAAAGACTCTGGACGACATGGATGTGTTAGAAGGCAAGATGGAGAGAACGAATAAATCATTGGTCATGGTTTACCATTTACACTATGCTATAGTATATATCAACCATTAGTTATTTATGTCCTCTACATACTTTTTGATGCTCTTAACCTCTCTTAGATTTTGTACAGTGCACAGTCAGTGTGTTGAGGATGTGCAAGATGTGCTGTGTATAGTTTACTCTTATGGGATGGGGGGGATACTTGATTTAATACTTTAGTGAACCCTGCGCCAAATCTGTCCTAGCTGAGCTAAGCTACCACGGAAGTGCGTTTTACCTCTCAGTCCTTATCCAGAGCAGCTTCCGGATCACATGTTGGACAGAGTGTGCAGAGGGGACAGCCTCCTAGAGTGGCTCGAGCACAATTGCAGTACCCTGAAGAGGGGTGGGCTTGTTTCCATATCAGTTCTACAATTCTACCCTCATAGAATCATTCTCAGTCAAAATATGTTGAAGGATGGCGAGAGGTCCAGCAATGAGATGCTAAAACAAACTGCGTACACACCTGCAATGTTTGGCTGTGTGTTTTGTTGCGTGTTTGAACCATGCTGACACATGCTGTCACTACCTGGTTGTGAGCTGTTTTGATCTAATCTACCTTTGTGGTTATGGAGAAAGCCTGTTATGTTTTATTTTATGTTCGTTTGAATGCATTACATTTAAGCTGTGAAAATCTACAAATGAGGTGCAATCATGCTATCTAAATGGATGTCTGTCTACTGGCGGGAAACCCTTGATTGAGTTTATGAAAGTCTCTGTGATGGCTTTTGTTTGTTTGTTTTGTTTAGTTTTGTTTGTTTCAGCCTATCAATTCAAGCCAAAGTTCTACATGTGTGTGAGAGTTCTCAAAAGGCCGGGTGAAGGTTTCCACCTGCATAACCACCTGAAGCATTACGAAGGGGCGGTCGGATATTTATGGGCAGCTCACCGTTTTAATGAAGATGCAATCAGCTAGGTTTGAAAGTCTGAAGGACACATTTTTTTTTGTGCTCTAAAAAACAGTTTGCTGTTTACTTAAGAAGTTTCTACCCTTCAAATTTGAAAAGAGGCCAAATCAACTTCCTTTCTGCTGAATGTCCTCCAGGTGGACACAAACTACACAATGCAAAGACCACAGTAACGTTCATATACAAACATATAGCCCTTTACAGAATGTCAGAAGAAATATGTATGAATCTAATAAATTATGTTTCTGTGCATTTTCTGTAAAGAGCTTGTATGATCCTATTGGACAGTAATGCACCAAAATGTTTAAATGCAAAGAAATGGAAGGCATTTTTATTTCCTCCAGTAATTTGTAATTTATGGAAAGTATCCTAAGTGACTTAGTATTCCAGACTTCTTATGCATTCATGTGCTAAACCTGAGGTTTCAGATTTTTAAAACCAGTGGGCAGGTATACAGTCAGACAGTAACTGATGTATGCAGGTGGCGTTTGCACTTTGTACTTGTTTTTCCCCCCTCCTGTTCTTTACAATGCCTTCAGTCCTAAAGGACAATATAGTTTCCTTGCATGTGTTTTTTAGCAGCATTACCAATTGTACTCCTGTACTGCCTGAAATAGATCAGACACATTTAGAAGGCAGTCATTGTAAGCAGCCTTATGTCAGCCCTCCAAAAGCCATTTATCGCATGGATCTAGTCACTAGTAGTGGTGGTTGTTTATTTGTTTTTTTTGTCTGTACAGGTTACAGATTGTTTTTGGGGCTGGACCCGTTTAAAAGAAGAAAAAACAAAAGCCCATTTAAAATGTCTATGTAATAATGTGCAGATGCTTTGTATTTTACTTTTACACCAATTGCAACCGGGAAAACTATTGCGATGCTGGACTCTTGGCGTCTTTTATATAAGTTACAAGAAATCAAAAGGAAAAAAGTGGGGGGGGGGTCAACTTTCATATTTCAGTTTCAAATGTACTTGAATAGGATCACTCAGAACCCTCACCCTGTATGTCGAGAACAAATCAGTCAACGTGGTGTAGCACTGAAGGTTCGCTTGCATAGGCAATTTCATACCGATTGTGAATGTCAAAATGAGTTTGGTTGTTCTCCTGAAGCGTTGATTAAAGAAAGAATTCTTTGCCATTCTTTGAAGAAAACAAAGAACATTTAATATTATGTGAAGAATGGCAAAAGGAGGCAGATCATTGTATAAACATGTACTAAAAGGAAGGTCAAAACTGATATTTAAGTTGTTTTGAGTGGTAACATTGCTATATCATTCGGGGCAGTATTTGTTTTGTTTTTTGTGTCACTTACATGTTGGATTATCTTTTCATTCATAATTATTTTGAACAACACATTATTAGTGGGCCAAATAATGTTCCATACATCCATCCTGCATGAGATTTAAGTTAAAGCCCTAATATTTTTGTCTCTTA
>JBBPDH010000036.1:14950464-14961535 GCA_037974565.1 Clupeocharax schoutedeni | reverse complement strand
CCCAGGTATCGGATCAGTACTCGGTATCGGCCGATACCCTGAGCCCAAGTATCGGAATCGGTATCGGGAGGGGAAAAGTGGTATCGGAACATCTCTAACTTGAACCCTTCATTTATATTAACACTGTACTGGCTCACTTTACTCACTGCCTTTAGAAGTCAATAGTTACTGCTTTTTATTGCAGTAGAGCCTATTCCAGCTGCAATGGGCGAAGGCGGGGTACACCCTGGACAGTCGCCAGCACGTTGCAGGGCATCATATGCTGTTTTTATTTTTTTTATTTGTTTTACAATCAAGCAAATACGAAGTTGTGTTTTAAATCAAAGCACTTCATGGAACTGACTTGTAACTCGCTCGCATTTAGCAGGTTGAAATTCTCCACAAGGGAATTAGCATTAGCAGTCAAAAAACATTTGAGGTTTCATATCAATGATGTCCTTTTTTTAAAAACCAATCATTACATTGTTCTCTGTTTGTTTTGTAATGTTACTTTCTGTTATCACTTTAAAATGGTTGTATCAGTGACTTGATCTAATCATGTTAAAAACATTCACGGCATTTATCAGACAGACAAACAAGGCACACAGTAGACTAAAGATTGCATGTAACTGAGTTATACCTTATCTTCTCATTTGTCCACTTTGCCATTAATTGGTGGTGATGGAAGGACAGCTGCAAAAATGATTTGATTTGATTTGAAGTTTTGTGAGGCTTTGGCAAAGATTGGGCAGGATTAGTGGCCAGTGGGAACATTTCAATAGAATGTGGTGGCAATCAAAAAGGTTGACATGACAACTAAAGTCCATGAACCATCTGATTTGGATACATCAAACTGTGACTGAGTTAGGATCCCACATCCACTGTGTTCTCTTAAACACAGCTTGAGAAGAAGTGCCTTTGGCCGTTGTCCATGTGTTAGCCAGGCTGTAGTGCTGACAGGCCATTCACCAGCTTTAAATTACCGCTGTTCAGTCTTCTCACTTCAGTCCTTCTAGGGCTCTCATCAACTTGACCTCTTTATCCTCTACATCTGTGTTGATTCGTCCAGTATGTGTGGGATTGCACGTAGCTCTCCTCTGGGCTTTGCTCAAGTGCTATGGATTGATCTTGGGACCTCTCATTAAAACAACATGTGAAGAATGGTCAAATGTTGCTATTTTCAGTAGGTCCAGTAAATTGGAAGACTCTTAAAGTATTCATCCTATTGAAGATTGCTTGTGGAGGAGACTGAGGAAGCAATCATAGTAGGAAGTTGCCTTCTGTTATCTTCTCCCACGTTGCTGATGTGCATTTGTGTAGCTGGCCTCCACAAATGAATTCAATTCTCAGTGAGGCTCAACTTCATAAATACTCAGTTCAGTCAGATAAAGGTGAATCCTACACTTGTGTACATTCTATCTCATTTCCACTGTAGTTTTGGATTCTGCTGTTTTGTGCTAAAGAGTTTTTTTTTGTGTGGACCATTCAAGCATGTATGGAGGCCAATGCCAACTCAGCAGCCACCTCTCCACCTACACACTCCTCATACTTTAACCAGCCCAGACCTAGCAGTGACAACATTCCACACTCTGCATGGAATCCCTAGGGGCCCATTCTCCCTCTTTAGGTGATTAGAATGGCATTCCCTCCCTTCATTATTCATATGGAATAGACAGCTGATTTTTGCTGAGTTGGTGGCCAGTATTCGACTACAAACATGGTGAGCTTTGAAGACATTTTGACTGGGTCGGAGGAAGCATGTTCGAGTCTTCACCCTCCCACTGAGTTCTACTTAGTGGGCAACCCTGGGCACTACTAAACTAGGGAGAAATATACCCTTATGTGAGTATATTTTACCCTGTTCATTAAAGTGCCTTTCACTTGTTTGAACATGATTTCCAAGATAGTACTGTTACAAATGTTGTCACAAATACAGGAAAACGCACTTTTTGCGGGGGTTACGTTCCAAGAGCACCTGCATATAGTGAAAGACAGTGTGGTGTTTTGATTTTTTTTTTAAACCTAAAAATACCTATTTTTATAGTCAAACCCTAAATATTACCCCAAATATGTTCCTAGAACACTTTATAATAATGATTCTGAATAATCAGAATCAGAAAACCTTTATGCTTAAAAAAATAGCATTAGCGACATGCAGCGAGCAGAAACAAACACTTGTACACAAAAGAAATGTTGAAATTACTCTACCCACATGTTTAGACAGCTTACTAATACTAAATAAAATGAGAACAGTTGAAAATTGGGGTGGAAAAGTTTAAAACGCTAAAATACGAGCACAAGACACGGAGCACTCATGCTAAATGCTGCAGCAACTTCTACTTCTTCTTTTATGGCTGTTGATGGTTGGGTTCTTAGATAAATCCCTTTAGACTGATCTGCGTAAAACTGAGGGATTACTGTACTTGTATTTGATTATATTGAATCTAGACACTACTGACTCATCATATCAAACTTTTCATTTTTCTTTTGAATTTGAAAATTAATTTGCAACACCCTGCTTACTATGGTGTCCTCAAACGTTTGACCATCAGTGCACATACGTGTGATTGTAAAAGGTAATTAAAATAAATACTTACATTCCTGGGACCGTCAGTGCAATTTTTATAATTAGATTTAATTGTCTTTTCAATTTGTTGAATGTTGCCTCAGGGAAATAGGGTTTTTTATAATATATTTACTATCTGTCTTGTTCTATCCCTCTCAGCCAATCGATTTGCCATCAGATGAAGTGCAGCTCTTTAAAACAACACTCGCACTCTTTAAAACAGCGCATTTGTTTTTGATGTTCGTTGGGCGACCGAGCGTGACATGGTCTCTTAGGACATCACATGACCTCTTAAAAATGAAATGTCAGTGTGATCACACACATCCAGCCAGCAGAGACAGACAGAAACACTCTAGATCAGTTCAAGGCTTGAGAGGTAATTTGCAATGGACCCTTTCTTTGATCGTTTTTGTGTGATGGCTTGTCTCGGCTGTTTGTTTTGGTGACCGGTGTATCTGGCTTTTGTCTTGTGCTTTAGCAGATTCACAAAGCAACTTTGTCCAACAACTTATTTGACAGCCAATTCCTGACTTCGTTTATGCTTTTGTGTCTGAATGCAACACACATATAAATAAAACCCTGTATAAAAAACCAGGGAACAAGTGTTTTACATTACCTTCAAAAATAATGACACGTTTGAACACAGACGCATTTTGGTTGTTTTCCAACTTTGAACTTTGTTCAGTTTCTTAAAAGTGCAGTTTGAAGAACAGAACTAAGAGCTCAGACTTTTTAATTAAAGCTTCTTTTTGAAAGTGGTGTGGTGCGTTTGAGCTCGGTGCTCTTGCACGTGTTTACGTGAGTGGCCGTCAGCTCCAGCCACGTCAGAGTCGGAGATAAAAGCCCTGTTTGCATGTCGTCTCCCCAGCCTCTGCTCCTCTGCTGTCAGCTGAACCTGCCACGAGAAGTAGCCTGAGCAGTTGCTTTGTTGTTTCCTCAGCTTATTCTTTTTGAGAAAGGCTGCTCTGAAGCTCTGCCTCTGAAGCTTCCTCTGAGAGGGGATCTGCTATCGACATCAGAAGGATTTTACCACCATGCTGTGGTATCTCAGCATATTCCCCCTTAGTTACGCAGTCTCCTGAAACATGTTTAAGATGTTTCTTTTTTTGGTCCACATTGGTTGTATATATTGATATTCTTTATTTATTTTGGGGAAATTGAACACTACATTGTAGATCATCTTTAGTAGGTAAATGCTAAAGATAAAGTTATTCAGCAGACAGCCAGTTACCCAAGTGTGCTTCATAAACAGGCTGTGTTTGATGCATAGGAAATAAAAAATGTTCTTCATTTTAGTAAGGTTGAGGTATTAGCCCTCTCTGAAGTCTGTCACAACTGCTGTGAACTTGGATTCCCTCTGTGCCTCACAAGGCCGTGACTCAGTTTCCTCATTCATCTTTTACTCCGCATGTGTACTGAAGTTCATTCAAACACATTTAACAGCCATTGAATTGCTGTCATTACATTTGCATGCACTGTGAGCTGAGTCTCAGACTGCTGAACCAGTGGCATAACTAATATATATGTAACGTATGTAGTATATAAGGGTTGTAACCATCGAATATATTAGTAATGGTTGTAATTAATCAAGCAATTAGTGGAGGCCAAACAAAATGTCAGTCGAAACTGAAATCAACTCCAAAGGCATATTCTATAAATCAAGTTTGTAGTCCTGTATTTCCTGTTCCTCCTCTAGCTTCATTCCTCGGGTCTAATGGGAGAATGGGCCCCTAGGGATTCCATGCAGAGTGAGGTATGTTGTCACTATTGAGTTTGGGCTAGTTAAAGTATGAAGAGTGTGTAGGTGGAGAGGTGGCATACCATCTGGCTCCTGCGCCTTCATTTTCCTGTTATGTGCATGTCATGTTTTTTTGTTCAGCTGTACCACAGTCGCTGTGAAGCCACAGTGCGCCAGCTGGAAGAGAGCCAAGCATGCTGGTCAGAACACCAGATTTTTTCCTCGATTAAAGCACTTTGACCCTCAGGTCTTGTGGTTCTCACTTCCTTTCCCATACCATATTATCCTCTGCTCAGCTTGCTATAATAGATTTCTCCCAGAGCACCTTATGATCATGTTCCCGTGACACAGACCCTGTGACATTCATTTTTCTGTGATATCCCCTCCTTATCCAGGTCAGATAATATACACATCTGTTGCAGTCCGATCTGGCAGTTGTTTTTTGTAGGTAGTAAACACTTCACATACAATAGGGAAAGTCAGTTTCAGTATTGAAATTCACATTAGACCAATGTTTAATATGATTGAGTATTTTGTCTACTAGTTCCTTTAAAATGCTGTTGTAAGACTTCTTTCACTTGGTTTTGAATGGGCGATTATTTTATTTTACAACTAAGTGTGTAAACGCTGTGCAATATAATGTCATTATTAAAGGGTTTGCTGCAATCTAAACATAGACATTTCCGTTCAAAATACCTGCTGTTGGGACTGTTTTCTTTTTCCACTATGAAACAGTACAATGCCGCAGGCGTTTCGAAAAATTAACACACAAACTTGTGCATATCTGTTTTCGTCACCGCTACCTCAGTGGCATAAGTACACTTTTTACAATATATCTCCAGCTGATTACTCATACTACCTTATCAGAACGTCATTGTACGTGAATCTATTATTATTATTGTTATTATTGTTATTACATAATGATGCACTCAGCACACACGTACACACACGCATTACATAAACATAGACACACGTTAACATTTGCTCTTTTTTTTCTTTCCTTTTGTCTTCCTTCTTAAATAGTACATGGTATACGCCCACCCCCAGCATGTGCTGATGTTAAATTGGGACAGATTGTTGACGTACAGTATGTTGATTGCTGCTTTATTTAGTATTGCTCTCAAATTTGTAATTAAAAATAAAGTTGTCCTCTGAAGAGAGGTGTGGTGGTGGGGTTTAAAAAAAATCTGTGACATAAGAAGAGCAAAATGGGGTGAAAAATCCGTAACAGAGGATCAACATTGGATCAGGTATAGTATCCGACACTAATCCACTAAAACATGCTTTGATAGGCTTCTATGCTGGTCTTCCAGATGGGATGTGGACATTGTAGTGTTGTAATTAATACCTTTTTTAATATTGGGTTTCTTTTCACGTGTATTGCTTCAGGCACACCTTCTGGCAGTACCGCAAAGAGAACCCCAAGTCCCGCGTCGGGGACCCTCCTCCACATGGCCTGCCAGGCTTCAACAGTGGGGTGATGCTGCTGGACTTGGAGGCTATGCGACGCTCAGCCTTGTATAACCAGCTCTTAGAACCGGAGCGAGTGGCTCGTCTGGCAGAAAAGTACCACTTCCGGGGCCACCTTGGAGACCAGGACTTCTTTACCATGATAGGCATGGAGCACTCCGAGCTGTTCCACCAGCTGCCCTGTGGCTGGAACCGGCAGCTGTGCACCTGGTGGAGGGAGCACGGCTATGGCGATGTGTTCCAGCTCTACTATCACTGTGATGGACCAGTGAAGGTTTACCATGGAAACTGCAACACTCCCATTCCCGATGATTGAAAGCAGAACTCCATTTGGTAAAGCAGCATGGTTCTGTGGGATTCAGTCAATGAGTAGAGAGTTTAAATTAGATGGATAATTCAGTTTGGTGAATAATACTGATTCAAAAGGGATTTAATGAGGATCTCTACCACAACAGGTTGGACCTTGTTCATGGACATTAGAGCCAAAATAATTTTTTTCCAGTACTATTTTTTTCCCACTATGCCACTTTGTATACTGGGATTATCTCTGTTGTAGTGTTATGTACATGACTGGCATATTAAAAAAAAAAGTGTCAGATGGGCTTTTAGAAAACTTTGTAATGACTTCCAGTCAACATAGCTAGTCCTCTACAATTGTGCAGGTGAGGGAACATCGCTTGTTGCAGGTGCTCCACACTGAGGCGTCTGATCCGGCTGCTTATATCAATCGTGTGATGAGTTGTTTTCAAACAGCAGGGTGAGGAGCAATCAGCGCTCTTTCTCTGCCGCCCCATGACGCTGTGTTCCATTGTTTGCCAGTGGAGACCTGCGTTGAGGCACGTCACGCTGGCTCTCTGCACAGGGTAAAGCAGCCAGGAAGAGTAGAGAGTGCTAGGACATATTATGTTCTGATTTCACAGCTTTCATCTCTGCAGATAGCCAGGTTTAGCACTGTACTCCTGACTGCAATGTAATAGCCCCCCTCCAGCCAGCCCTTCAGAGAAAGCAGCTGATGTGTCGCAGTCTTGAAGCCCCCACCATGTAGGAGTGTTTATGCAAGGATGATGCTGGGTGTGAGGGGCACACTGACCCACTTTTCAAGTTCTTCCTCATCGTGCTTAGAAAGCTGACAGTCAAGTCCCAACTCCCTTGGCAGCATCCTAGTTTTTGAGTGCTGATGAGAATTAGTGCACTCTGCAATGCTCCGTCGCTAATAAGCAGAACAGAGAAGCCAGCATATCTTGAATATTTGACAGACATGCTCTTATTACTGTTTGGCTCCTGTTAGATTCCAGGAAAGCAGCATTGTTACTGAGTTGCATGGTTATGCTGCTGAGGTGGGAAATGGGATTCCAGATGTTCCAACAGGATTAACCTCCACTCGGTGCAAGGAGCGGGCAGCATGATGGATGTTTTGCTTGGCTGGCACTTATCGAGCAAGGCTCCTTTTGGCAAGTCTTCTCTAGACTCTTTTGAAAAATATGCAGTAATCCGCACACTGTCATATCAATGTCTCTGAGAACCACACGTTCTCTCACCTTTAGAATACTTTGTAATGAGTTCTCTGATGTTTTGCCAACAAATCATGAGACTCGTTCTTGGCTGCTCTGGGGCCTGTTTGTAATCAGACAGAAGCTTGGTTCCCATCCATCATACCCACGTGATAGAACAGCACTGATTACTCTATGACCCATGCAGAGTGGCCCACAGCATCTCTTTCTGAGCTCCACCAATTAAAAAAAAGTATTTCTCCTTTTCATGTGACTTCAAGTGATTTTTAAAAATGAGACTTTCCTATATTTTTATATTGTTGTTGGTGTACATGTTGTTTAGAGTGTTTCAGTTATTGTATTTTCTTTTGTCGTTTGAGATATTAGAATTGTGATCATTCTGTATTGTGTGATGTTCTAGCGAGTGTTTTGCACTTTGTTTTGTGTCAAAGGAACCACTGAAAAAGAAAGAACTGGAAACATTCCTTTCCGCAAAAGCATTTAAGCACAAAGAGCACTCAAATGGTAGATTAAAGGTTTAAATAATATATTCACTTCGAGTTCTCCTTCTACCGTTTAACGAGGACTGAGTAACGGGGTCCTAATGCATTTGTGAAGATGGGACAAAGGACAATGGGAACAGTGTTTTAAAGCTCGATTTTGAGACTTTACTGAAGGAAACCAGCTTCAGCCTGTTATTTTCCAACGTTTTAAATGTCAGCAGCAGTAGAAGACTTGTCATAAAAAGAATATATGAAAACCAAAGAGTACAATTTCACTATGTTCTGCATTTGAGTATATTATGTATACTGACATGTTATGTATATGTTTACCTCCTCAGTTCACCTGACTTATGGTTCACTTATCATAAGACACCTTCACCTGTATGTCCTTTAATTGGTTCATCATAGTTGAATTGCTGTATTCACAGGTCTGCACATAAATGTCATTTCATGGACCTCACATTGTCTCCTCTTTTGTTCTTTCATTTGTTTTCATCTGTTTATTCTTGCCTTGAACAACATAGTTATGAACATAATTAAGAAAAAAAAAACAACTTTTGCAAAATTGAGTTTTCAGGATTTAATCAAATGTTTTCTGAATGTCACAATTTCTGCAGTTTCCTTTTTTCCAGTTGTCACACATTTGAGCAGGCTGTCCATTCGTATCGCTATGGTTTAGGAGAAGAATCTTGTGCATATTCTCTGATTTAAAAACTTGCCGGAATATGACCTCTAGAATATGCAGATGTTTAAAGTCACAAATTCAAAAGTCATATATGTGAATTAAAATGAACTGCATGTGTATGGTTACTTAATTGTCAAAATAATGACTAAATGACTGGATTAATAAGTAGTCATGACTCTAGACAATGCTTTTCTGTCTTTTTAGATCCTTTCCATTTAATAGAATTCATTATTCAATGTTCAGTGAAAAACTATCCAATTACTGTATTTTTCTCCACTGTATCTCAGTAGAACTGAGTAGAACTGTAGGCCTGCAGACACTGGACTGAAGTCATAATGTGTCAGATTAACCACATAATTAGAGATGATAGTTAAATTAAGAGTTCCTGTCAGACGATAATTAAGGACAAACTATAGACCAGCATTTTTTCTGAAGGTCTCAGTAAAAACAGGAGAAACTTCAGGGCCTTCTACGCCTTGATCTAATCCCTGATCTACTGATCCTTGGCTCATTGGAAAGGTCTCCTGGAGATCTAACAAACTATGGAGATTGAAGTGTCTGAGTTCTTGCACCTCGGAGAAATCACACTTGGAGCGCAGGGCTTCAACCCTGGTGTGGTATTGGAAAAAAGGGCTTCCAGATCGGCTACATCCTGCTCTTGTCCCCTTGTGTAAAAACATCCAGAACAAGCATTTATTACCACAAACAAGGTGGAGGATACTTGCAGTTTCCGCGTTATTGTGGGGATTTCCGCATACCATTATCGGTTGAGATCTTAGAAAAAATCTGTGTAAAAGTGAGGGGTTACTGTATACACTTTGTGGAACAGCTTCCACTCTTTTTGGAAGGCTTTCCACAAGATTCTGGAGTTTCTGTGGGAATTAGTGTCCATTCATTCTGTAGCATTTATGAGGTCAGAGACTGATGTTGGATGAGAATCTCCGTTCCAGTTCATCCCAAAGGTGCTGGATGGGGTTGAGACTGAACTCCTCCAACCATGTCTTTATGGTCTTTGTGCACACAGTCATGCTGGAATAGAAAAGGTTTTTCCCCAAACTGTGCCCACAAAGTTGGAAGTACGGCGTTGACAAATGGTCTTGGTCTGCTGAAGCATTAAGATTGCCCTTCATGTTCAAGTGTCAAGTTATAATCTTCACTAATATCTTTTAAATACTTCAGATTCAAAATGCCAACCAATATTCATATCCAATGGTCTTTTGTCTTGATGCTCTAGAATCCTATACGTGCGCAGAAATTAGTATTACCATGTGTTTTTCGGCCATGTATCGTATTTATGGCCCAAAAGTTTAGCTCTAATAGTCATATTTCGTGAAGTCGGACACTGATGTTGGACAATTTTACATTGTGTAATGTGTTGTTTGCAGATGGGACATCTGTTCTTATTATATGCATCTTCCTTGTTGTCATGATGAAGAAAGAGGCATGAAAGTGAAAGGGTAGTAATATGTGAATGAATATGTGAAAGAAGGAACTAGAGACAGAGCTGGCCCTTCTGAATATGGGTCAAACCAGACCTCTTGCCAGGCTTTATGCAATGTTCCTCTATGAAGCTACTCACTTGTCTTACACAATTGTATGCATGTCTTTTACAATGAGGGGAGTCGCACAGCATTCATGCTGATCCTGCTAATACAGTCAAAAAATCCATGTCTTTGACAACAACTTCATCTCTCCTCAAGCGCCTTCTTATGGTTGCTGTACTCATCCTTTTCACTCTGCCCTTTTCAGCTGCCTTCTTTGAGAGAGCAGTCGTTTGGACTTAGACAGACTGAAGGATGCAGGTTAGAGCGCTACTGACCTACATAGTTGTAACATACTGACCCATTTTCCCAGCTGTAAGAGAGCATCCTGAAGGTTTAAAGCATGAGTAAACTCATCCCTCAGATGTTCTGGGGCTTGGCATATAAATCTTGAAATAATAAGTATGGCATGTTATCTGGAAAAATAGGCAACGAACTAGAAAATGGAGAGGTATTAAGGTGATTTAGTTTCTAAAGGTGTCTGTAAGATCAATTTGGGCTTTCTATTTGTCACCAAGTGTGTTTCAACAAAGCCCAGGCCACAGGAGGATATGATTTTCATTTTGAAAGCTTTTTAAATAAGGATGATGGTAGAGGGAGGTTTTTGTGCTTACTATTATGTATTCCATAACAGACAACAATTACTGACCTGTACTTTCTGACTTAAGAGATTTTTTTTTTTTCAAATCAGTTCACAAAAATAGTCTGAACACAATGACAGTATTGAAATAGCATGTGACAGAACCTAAACAAAAGGGTTAAGCACCATCAAGACACTGGTTACATTTTCATTATATACTGCAGGTAAAAGAAGTAGTGAACACATCACCAATTTTCAAAGTAAATCTATTTCTAAAGATGCTACTGACACCAGATGCCAGCCATAAAACCTTCAGGATTTCAAGACTGTGTAGAAGAATTCGCCATAATCACACCTGAGCAATTCATACGACTAGTTTCTCCATACAGGAGGCGTCGTGAAAATGTCATCATCAAAGAGGCCTTTGTACGAAGTATTAAAAACAGGGAGTGCAGAATTATTAGGCAAGTTGTATTTTTGAGGAATAATTTTATTATTGAACAACAACCATGTTCTCAA
>JBBPDH010000036.1:14925885-14938028 GCA_037974565.1 Clupeocharax schoutedeni | reverse complement strand
AAATTATTATTATTGAACTAAGGAAAAGGGTCCTAAATGACATTTAATGATTACTGTGATCAAGGGTTATTATGGGTCAACAGTTTTTTTTTTTTAAAGTAGGGAATGACCTTATTTCAGTGAGACTGAATATGTAGAGGAAACAGGATTCAAAAAAGGAAATTCAGTGGAAGGCGATGAAGGAAGGAGACCTGCTGCTTGTGCTGTGAGATGCACAAATTCAAGCTCTCTGTTGACATTTATGATTTGATAACAGGGAATTATCACACGCTGGGATCAAAGGAAGACATTGTGGAAAATAGTCATTTATCCTACTACGGACAGCCGCATCCTCTTTTTAACTTCTTGATAACACGGCTGTTGATAAGGGAAAATGCCCACCCAAGGCTGTAATTAGGATAGTGAAGGTCAGTGAATCTATGTGCCTTTGAGAAAGCTATGAACTGGGAGGGAGTGGTTCGGGATGAAGAATCTACAGGAGCAGGCACTGTAATCATTAATGAGAATTATTAATGACTGTGTGCTTACAGTGAACGTTGCATGAACAGGCATGATTCCAAGATGTGTCCATTCGGCTGTGAAAGCTGTAGTCAGCCGCAGAAAAATGTGTGTGCATGAAAGGGATGTGCACGTGTGACTGTGTGTGCACATTGTCAAATGCGCCTGTGGTATTCAGCTGGTTTATTCAAAATCGCATTTCAGGCCATTTTTATGTTAATCCCGTGACGTTAGAGCTGAGGCTGTGCGATGGCCGTCACCCAGTGCGTTCGTCACTGCAAAAGAAAAAGTGAATTCAGGGTGGTGAATGGATGAGACTGCCCCAGCCAGATTGAATTAGATGCTGTTGTGCTGTTGGTCTTTCGGAGAGAAGCCTCAGGGAGTGCTTAAACCTTTCCTGTAACACGACAGAGGAGTCGGGGGGAAAAACAATCAGGGCGCTTTAGTCAGCACCCAGCGAAAAGGTGTGACATACACAGGAGCGTCCTTCTACTGACCCCTCATAGGCACCACTGTCTCTCATGTTGTCACTGATACTCCTATAAATGCCATGTTAAAACATTTACTTTCATACGGTAATGGTGAAAAGTGCAGAATATGCACTTAAAACCTAGAAATCACTGTTTTCAACATTACAAAAAATTATGAATATGTCTGTATGATACAACGTGAATCATCCAGTCATTGGGAATAGCTAGGAGACCAAAGGAGCATAACTTGCCTACTGACCTCTCTCTCCTAATGCTAGTCAGTGTGTGTCTATTTTCAAACAAAGTTAGCATTTAGTGTCCTCCTACAAGCATGTTGAGTTGTCTAGCAATATTGCATTAGTGGCAGTTTAGAAAGATGCGGTGGAGCTTCAAGTGACCTGGAAGAACCAGTTTTGACGGTGTCATCTGGGTGGGGGAATCCTAGCTAGCAGGTGGAATTGGTCAATAAATTTGTGGGGGATCAATAACAGATCAACAGATCAATACTCTCTCCTCACCCCCCAAAAAGACAGATATATATGTAGACAAAATTATATCCATTCATTTTAATTAACAACTAGTTCTTACTGCACTGGCAAATATCTCTTCTGAAGCTCTCTTCTGAAATCCTGCTTAAATTAAATGAAAATAGTTACCAGTTCAGTAAGATAGATTGTTCTTAGAACAATCTCCAACAAAAAACAGTATTTAAATCTATTATTTATAATGTAATTATCATGTCAAGAGCTCTTAGAATGTAGTGATGAATGAGTAGCAGTGTGTTTCATAAAAATCAGCTAATTTTCTTATAAAGAGATTTAAACTAGAAGCGGCTGTAAAAAATCCACGATCAGTGCACCCCTGGTGTGTATGAGTTCTGCAGTTTTGAAAGTAATGTGTCTTGAATGTTTTGAATGCTTTGGGCTCAGAATCTGTGGAATGGAGATTTGGAGACAGACTATGCAACCCGCCACTCAGTGATAGAGATGAGGGAGGTTGCACCAATGTTGCACCACTCAGTCTTATGTCAAGCTGCCCAAAAAGAGCATCTCTCTTTGGTGTTGTTAGGTTGGACAACTCTGCATATGCCTCCCTCTGCATATGCCTCCCTCTGACGTTTTGGATTTTTGTCTGAAAAGTGCACATTAAATTGAGCTTTTGGTTTCGAGTATGTGTGGTGAGTGAGTGTGTTTTTGTGAGTCAGTGTGTGGGGTACATTTTGGGCCTCTGGTTTGATTTTCTCACTGTTAATGGATGGCACTTAACAAAGTAATGCATTTAATTACTACAATTCAAATGTGATCAACACAGTTTACTTACTTTTGGCAATACATGCTGATGTGACATGTTTTGTTCATTTGAAAATGATCCATTTGAATCCCATGTAGTACTTTTCCGTATCGTGAATATTTCCTTTGAAATGTTGAGTAAACATAGTCCTGGATGAAACATCTGACTACTGACTAGGTCAGACACACTTTTGAGAAAACGACATACATGAATAGTATACTTGAAGTATTTAAAGAATATCGATAATCTCTTTTTTATTTTTGCAATTTACGGAAATATGGTTAAAAATATAAGCACACCTTAAAACATACTTTTCAGTAGGATTTAAAGTGATACATTTAAAAGAGTGCAGTAATAAATACACTTGAATAAATACATGGCCTAACAGACGGAGGCATGCTTTAACACAAATACAGTGTTATCATCAATACATCATTTTAAAAAAGCAGTTGCTCTTTACATTGTGTGAAACTTTCATGATGAACTAACAAATAAAAATAGTCTATTTTTTTACACGGTCTTACATTAGAAGCAGATAATATGTTTGCCTTTTTTTCATCAAGTAAAATACTTAGTTTTTTGGAGCCTTTGATGCAAATTGAAGTTGTAACGGTTCGGTCAGTGACCGGTAGGGGCCACTGCTTTTCAGTTGTTTTTGAGGACTTTTATTTTGACTGCCATGTCTGTTTGTGTTCACGTGTCACGTTTTTCACCTGCTTTGTTGTTTCTTCACTGATTATTGTCTGTATTTAATTTCTGTCTGTGTAGACCACAGACATCTGTCCATCGCCTCACATGCCTGGTTTTCATTTTACGTCCTGTTCATGTTGTAGCGGCCCTTGAACCAGGTTTTCTTTCTGTTTTGTTTAAATAAAGAATCACAGCATGGATGCCTGCCTTCCTGCCTGGTGCTTTCCCCGAGGTAAATCACGGGAGCCGGTTAACCCCGACCCCCGTGACAGAAGTGAAACTACCTCAGCACATAAAATACAGGACATAAGAACACAAATCCAGTGGCATTCATCCGGTACCCAGTATCAGTATTTGTTCAGTATCAGCAGAACATTTTGGGTGTCAGATGATGATGAGAATAGACTATTTGCATTCCAATCTAGTCTTTAATTTATAAATTAAAACCTTGTTTGTTTAAGTCTTGTAGTTGGGGCTGTGTTTCTCAGTGTAAAGTATTTAAGCAGCTTGAGCTTGGTGCCCTACTTCAGGATGGGTACCTCAAGTGAATGGATTCAAATGAAAATGTTACATTTTAAAGTTTGGAAGTTTTAAAGAACAAATATCATATTGGGCTTACATTGGTATCAGTGTCAGTGTCTACTTTCAGCATGGAAAGCAAGATAAAGGGATATTAGGCCATGTGTAGCCTGCCTTCATGAAGCTCATTACAAATTATAATAGGCATCCATCAAGAACCTGACAGTTTTCGTTAAAGCTTGTGAGGTATCTTAGTGAGGCTTTTAATCACAGCAGGAGGGTGAAGGGTAAATAATTTTAATGAAATAAATACCCTCTAACCCCACATTTATTTGCATTACTCCAAAGAAAAAGCCCTACGGTGCTCAATGCGGAAGTGGGGCTGCTAAAATTGCTGCAGCGCAAAAAATCAGCCTGCCGCCCTTTCTAATCTAATCACAACTAATGAGGTTGGATAGGCATATAAACTGCTGCCAGGACTAGGCCAGATGTGGGGGCGGGCTACACCCGGGCATTTCTCGCACCATACTCCCCTAATGAGGATGGATGCCCTGTACGGTGGGCAGGGGACTGCAGCTAAATTTGTCGGCCCATTCTGGCACATTGCCACTTGGTGTAAAATTCACCACCTGTGAGGTATTTATAATCCTCATGAATTATTCCAACCCACACCTGTAGGGACTGAGACAGTTATATACATGCTGTTTAAAAATAGCATGTCCCAGCAGTGGAGATACACCTCCTGAAGTCCTGACAGTGTGCAGTCTAAGCCGGAGGACATCTGTAAAATTGTGAGTGATTTCAAAACCTTTGGAACTTTAACAGCAGATCCTGAAGCAATATTCATATATTCATAGTTTAAGCCTGACTTTTTTTTTTTTTTTTACTGATGTTAACTAATATTAGTGATATTGCAATGTTTTGCAATTTATGCAATACTGTAAATTCATAGTAACACACTAATGTGTACGTCTTATATTAATATTCTTATCTATTCTTATATTCTTATATACAGTTTTAACACTGTATAGTAACAATGTTAATTATAGAAATGTTCAATTAGCTAACATTTCTAAATCAGCCTGTAAGATCACTTAAACCTGCATATCATCAGTATCAAAACAAAAAGTCTCCATTTTTGTTGTTTTTCCTTTTCGTGTATTTTAAAAGGTAAAATTTCATGGGGAGCAGATCATTAGAATGCTTTTCTCTTTAAAGTTTTTTGTACACAAGGGCCAGTTATCCATGTTATGTGTGCAATACATGTATAAATAATACTCATAATGCTATTCATTTCCTTTAATGTGGGAGAAAATGGTCACTAATAATAACATTTAATATATAAAAGCATCCAAACACACTGATCAACACAGTCACAACAGTTCACACAGTTCACTGGCTAGTCTACTAGTAATATAGCTGACTAAGGTAACAGTAGTTTTTGTTTTCTTTATAGATATGCATTTTTAAATATGTACTCACAAATCTAGCACTTAAGCAGCTGCAGCATTATTTTATAGTAGCTCCTGTCAAGTTGCTCCTCACTGAAGACAAAACTGCTCCATCAGACCAACATTTTTTTGTGGACAAATGAGACAAATACCTTACCGTACATTCTAATTCATAAACACATCTACTGCTATAATGCTTTCCCTATGGAAGCAGTTACAGAAAACTCTTATTATTGTCTCGAGTGTTCGGATCATGTTCTACACCAGCATGAATTAAATCGCTTTGTTCTCTCTGTGGTACTTTGTCAAATGCACTGTTTGGTCTGTCAGGCGGTGCTCTTTTCATGTCATAATAGGTGGAAATGAGGGTTCTGAACTCTGAAGGGAAGAATAGTTCAGAACGTGAAAGTACAGATTTTTTCCCCCCTTTCTCCACAAAGGCATGTATTCAGTAGCTCCTGAATAAGTTATCACAAATGTCATTTGTGCATTATTAAATCTTTAACTCACATCTGTTATTAATGGACGTATAATTTATATGAAAATAAACTAAAAATGATCCAACAAGACTCGAGGCTTTTGGAGCTATTTCTCTTTAACAGTGCCAAATATTTGTGCACACCGCAGAGAAAGAGGGGGCCATTAACTTGGCCGATGCCCTCAATAATAAGACTGAATAAGAGAGCTTCGGTGTTTCCTCAGCCAGAAAATATGCTCTATTATCATCTTACAGTGTTTATGTAACTCCCAGCTCTAATGAGAGAGAATAACAACAAAGCAGGGAAGGTCAAACACGGTCACTTGTGTCTGCTTCCTTTTCCTATTCTAGAACTAGCAAAGCAGATATAAGCGCAGAGCAGATAAAATACAGGGCAGCAGCTGAACCTCTGGGCACTGATGGATTCATGATGTGCATTTAGATCATGTCCATGTCTAATGTGAGTAACTTCTGCAAGCACCGTGCTATCATATTGTGTGTCTGCTCTGTTATGCAACTCTAGTGGAATATGTCTTGGGGCCACAGTTACAGATACACGCAATGCCAGTCACTGTCTCACTCATCTTTTCAGCTCAGTTTGCTCATCCCATGGGACAAAATGAAACCAGAGGGTTTATAATGTTTGAAAAAAAACAATTTATTCTGTCTGATTTGGATTTGCAGACTCTATTTATTTTCTAACCAAAATTTCTGCACCTGCTATTTAGGTTTACTTTATCATGCAAAGCTACCAATCTGAGAGGATGACATCTACTATATGCATTCTCTAAAATATATCATCTTTTCCAATTGCCTCAACTCCTCTCAAATAAAAGTCCATTTTCTTCATATAACACTTTTTGCAACCAATATTGTCACAAAGCTTTACAGAACGCAGAGCCCCTAGTAAGCCGAAGATAACAGAGGCAGGGAAAAACTCCCTAAAGCGGGAAGATGAAACCTTAAGAGGAACAAAAGGGGAACCCATTCTCCTCTGTTAGACCCGGCTAATGAGAGAAAAAGAGTGGAGGCCAAGAATAGAAGGCATTTGCTTTGTGTACAAACTTAATCAGTGCAGATCATACTGGCCGCCTATGGCTAACAGAGTAATGCAACACCACTGAACAGCTCAACCGCTTGGAGGAGAACATGGACTACCAGCTCTGTTATGTCAGCTAACTACTGCTGAGCTCATACACTACATGGAAAAATTTATTAGGACGCCTGACCGTCACACCAATAGGTACTTTAATGACACTGTATTCAAATACATAAACTTTAATATGGAGTTATATAAATATATACCTGTGGCAACTGGTATGAATGAATCACTGTCATGCCCTAATGGACATGGGTGGCTATGGCATGGCTGGGGTTTTGCAGTCTCCAGCATTAATATATTTTATTTCAATGGGATTCAGGTCATGTCCAAATAAACAAAAAAATCAACACAGTTGTTAACATAATGCTGTTTATTTGGAAATGATTTTAACAAATACATTTATTACATTACTTTTTAATGGAATGAATGTTACTTTCATCATCTCTTCACTTGACCAATTGCATCTACAACATGTTCATGAAAAGGGTAGCATTACAGATAAAAAACAAAGGATCTCCTTTCTGCCTTTTTTACCCGCATGTATATTGTCTACAGTCTTGCATCAATTATCCTCTGCATGCTGTTGCATTGTTATTAGACTTTCTGTAACAGCTGCAGTGGAAACAACAGTGTGATGGAAGAATAAGCCACACGGGTCTTGCAATGTGTGTTTGCCTCACAAGCAAGAAGCTTATAGCCAAACTACCGCAGCTATAGTACAACTCAGAGCCTCCTTGCTCAAGAGTTAGGGCTTGCAATATTTCAAAATCGCTGGTAGCTTTACAGGCAAGACTTTTTCAGGTTCTGGATAATTACACTATTAATACTATTTTTAATTGCAGATAAAATCAAGAAAGTATTTTACTTACACAGACAGCAACAATAACGCTGGTTAACAAAAAAATTGTAATCATCAGAAACCACAACACACTTTTCTAAACTAGTTATTAAACCGTAGCACCAATCAAGAACGTTTAAAAATATTTTCAGTGGGAAGTCAGACAGGTGACACTGTGGCTTAAATAGTATAGGCACAGGCAATGATCATTGTCAGTCAGCAACCACTGTTTCTTCAAAAACACTCAGCATATGATTATTATTATATGATCATTATACAAACTATAATGCTGTATAGAACTAGTTTCATCACAAACACTGTACGTGTGGAAAAAAACTAAACACAGATCTGAAATCAGCCTGAAAAACAGAACCTACAGAATCTTATACATGATGATTCTGACATATTGACCTGTATAATCATAAACATCATTATCCATCTTACTAAAGTCTTAGCATGAAAGTTCTTAGCATATTAGTCAGCACAACAGCCGTGTGGGAGAAATAACAAATACAATATTAGAGATATCTACCATTTAATACTTCTTCTCAATCCGTTTGTGTGGGTGGAGTGTTATATGGGGGGGGGGGTTGTTATTGTTCTGCTTTTGTATATAATGTATTTCCTTTTCTTTTTCTAGTCTATAGGTTAGAGTGTATACTGACTCTGTTTGCCTGTGCCTTGTATAGTCTGTTTTTAACTGTGATATATTTTATATAACTGTAATTATGAATGTTGATTACATAATTGAAAAAATGCAAATATTATCTGATAATTTTTCAAATACTTAGACGTTTGAACTAGATTAGCGGTTTAAAATGAAAATGTATTTAAAGTTATGATTCACCTACCTTAAAACACAAAAATGCAGTCTCTGGGGCAATAATCTCTACCTCAAACGTTCTAAAACCATCAGTGTTGAGTCACAATAAAGATCATCTTAAACCATGTTTGCAAATTTGGCATTTGGTGTCACTGACACTTTTCTTTAGTTTGCAACAAATATATTCTTTGCTAACACTTGAATTGCCTTTACATGCCTTTACATTATCCATTGGAAGAGGGTTCTTCAAAGACTGTGATGGACTGGAGATCTGTCCAGAGTGTTTCTCTGTGATTCTGGACTGGAGATCATTGTTCACGCTGTAACCTCTGGAATGGGCTTGAGCAGCCCCCACCCCCCCAACACCCCTGCAGTCCTGTTTAGGCAAAGCTGCCTTTATAATCCATGGCTGGTCCTATAAAAATGGTTCTTTTCTGAAAGTGTTATTTTCTGTGGCAATCGCTCCAAAGAACACTTTTTTGGCACCTTTATTTTGAAGAGATTAAGCTTAAACTCAGACTAGTTATTACTTTGACCGCTATGCTACAGCACCCTATAATCCTCCGAACCTGTCACCTAGACAAACACTATTATTAGCAGTGGAGCTTGTGGACGAAAGTGCAGATGCAGTAGGGAGTGGCGCTGGCATCTAGGGCAGGCTGTCTGTGGAAACTAGGGCTGTTTCGGTTGCTGGTTTCCTGCTTTATCTCTTGTTGTGTTTTCACAGAGTTGGATTTGAAGGGAAAATGCAGAAAACAAGCAACATCTCCTTTTCAACAAACGTGCAAAGTCAGTGTTTCTCTTTCCGTCTTCTCCTGCAGCACTAGCACAACTTAAATAAACATCAACAGACCTCTTTGATATTTTATTTCACATTTGACAAGCAATCCTGCAGTATGTAGGGATTGTGTTGGTTGTCAAAAAAATCTCTTGCAATCGCATCCTGTTCTTGAAACAATGTATGTTGACATTTCTTAATGTTTCTGAGAGGTGTGCCGGTATAGTTTGATTTGATTCGGTTCAATTCAGTTCACATTATTTGGTCACAATTCAACATTCTCAAAGCATTTTGAACTAAATGTTTAGAAGTAAAATCATGACTGTACTCATTTGTAGCACAGCGTATATGTTATATTTGTTATTAATTTCTGTTTACAAATGTTGGTGTTCAAACACCATAACTGCATCAGATAATAATGCATAATAGCAGAATACTCTGTCTACAGAATTAACACAATAATACAACAGATGATGTGGATCAGAAATTTATGGCAGGTTATAACAAGAGATGGAGTCAAATTGAACAGTTACACCAATGCCAATATTTACAGCATAGTCGGACATCAAGTGTATTATTGTGGTCATAGTTTGGTGAATGATGCAATGATGGCACAAAAACTGATTAACAAGGTTTTTTACATCTCTGTGGTGTATAAACTTTTTTATAAACACAAATATCATGAAGCAAAAATGTAAGGGTATTCAGTTCATAGTGATGTCAGTACATAAATGTTCCTCTTTTAATAAAAACACGTTATACATTTGTGCAAGCTTGAATCAGATTAACACTAACTGAAACATTAATGTCTCTATTAACATTAGAGGAAAGGTTACACAGCTCACATCAGCTCGTGGATTAGTTTTGTCCTCATCCATTTTTTTAATGTTAGTTCAGTGTTGTTTTGACAAAAGGCCGATGGCTTCACTACAGAATTGTAGGCGGAACATCGGAGTGATGCAACACAGCGTGTCAAAAATAGAAATGGGACACCTGTGGCTACGCAGACAACTAGGCTGATTACAATGAGAGCGCTTTGTTTTTTTTCATTGTCACTCATTTGTCTCTTAAACACTTTGCACAAGATGTTGTTCATTATATTACTATTTGGCTGGACTGTTCGTTATACATTTATTGTGGAGGTGGATGTGTTTTTATAGTTTTCTGAACATGTTAATGGCCCTAACTCAAGGCCTAGCTGCAATAGTCATGGCTCACCACTGTTTTAATTCTTTTACATTACATAAACTTAAAAAATAGAACTGAAACTGAATAGAACATTGAAAGATTTTTTAAGTAACCAACAGCGGTTCCTCTATAGTGGTTCCTGCAGAGTCTAGTTCCAACAACAATATGCTGCACCAACTCAGGCTAATTAACATCTTTTGGGGTTTTTCATTGTCACTCATTTGCCTCCCATACTATTCACACCAGGTGTTATTCATTATAGTACTTCTTGGCAGGACTGTTGTGTGTAATACAGTTTGGTGTGGGTGTTTTTAGCTGCTGATTGTTGTTACTCTCCCTTTAAGAGATCACACTACAAGGTCACGACTGTAGTATGTAACATTTATGCATTGTGACTTCACAGTTTTCAATGCATTGTCTATAGGTGCCTCTGTAGCAAAACTGACTGCACATTTATTCTTTTGAACTGATTGAAGTCTAATTCGTAAAGGCACATACATCTGACATATTAATTGTGGTGCGTGTGTTTTGAAATTAAACAATGTTCACATTTAAGGGTGAAGGCACAAAACCTCAGATTACACATTCCTCCAATTTTCTGATCTCCCTGATTGCCTGGATTAGATGTATTTCGAATAGGCAAAGGGGCAGTTGCAGCAGATTGAAACTAACATCTGCAAGAGAGTAGATCTCCAGGAGAGAATTGATGATGACTGTTCTGTAGCAGCATTTCAGTGATCATTTTTGGTACCTTTATTAGTGTGCCTGAGTACAGTGCTACACCCTAGACACTCTTTCTTTGGAGCAATGCCTTAGAAGAGCCGCACACCAGCATGATATTTTTTACTAAATCCAAGCAACTATTAAGCCACTGCCAAGAACAGAAAGGCCAGAGTGTATTTAGCTGTACCCATAAAAATCTTTTAAAGGCCAGAACAAAGCTTCATAGGGCAGATGAGCTGAAGATTAACCTGCGCCATGGAATGAGGAAAGTGTGGTGAAAAAAACAAGAACTGATCATGACCCAAAGCATACAACCTTATCTTACTAAGTATGAAATACTGCCAGTTGAACTGGTTTACATTGCTGTATCGATGCTATAGATGTCGATGGGTCACAAATGTCACGCTGTCTTTGATCACAAAGGAGTTGCAATCAAGAATTACACATAACCACTTAATTTTGTCCAGCATTACCTGAGGGTGACCTTCTGCACTTAACCTTCAGAGTCTTTGTTTTACTTCAGATCCAACACTTAATAAAGCAGAGAGGTCATCTAGGTCTTCAAAGACATTTCTGGGCACTAGAGAAAATATCTGCTTTTAAATAATTTCAGAAATGGGTTTTACTTATTTCATGATTGCATTTTGATGGAAAGAATATGGTTAAAATCTTACAAAGGTGGGAAAAAAAGAAAATTATATTTTTTGTTCTCCATACTATCTAGGTAGACAGAGCTGAGCAAGCTCTGACTGGTTAGTGTGCACCTTACAGTGAAAGCAACCAATCACATTGTAAATTAGAATGGGTGAGACAAATTTTGTTAGAAGTTCAGGGTAAATCACCAACTGTGAATTCAAGCCACAACCTATCAGTGAGTTTCTGTAACATGGTAAACAGGGAAATACTATACAATCACCCTTCTCTCTGGAAATGCAGTTTAAAATGACCATTACAAGCTTCAGATAAAACAATTATACTATTAGCTTAACACAAACATACATCACGAATCTTATAGAGGAATTGAAGGCAGTATTATTATTGTTTTTATAGGTTTTTGACCATATTGTGATAATTTTTCTAACTAAAGGCCTAAATCTCATAATAATGCCTGGTTCTTTAAAAGATAGATAACATTTATAGATAGCATTACACAAACTTCAAAATGGAATTGTCCATTGAAAGGTTTTTAAGATTGATTTAAGCTGTTTTTCAAGTTAAAAACAGTTGTGGAATTCTTAAGCACTGTTGTACGTCGCTCTGGATAAGAGCGTCAGCTAAATGCCGTAAATGTAAAT
>JBBPDH010000036.1:14891119-14904139 GCA_037974565.1 Clupeocharax schoutedeni | reverse complement strand
ATCTTGAATCTTAAATCTCTTGAATTGTGGCTTGAATAACATACAAAAAAGACAAACTTATGCCACTTAGTTGTGGTTTGCGTGTGTCTCTGTGAGAATAGGGACGTATTGAACTACTTGGTTATGTGCTTGGTCTTCTGTCCTTTGCGATCAGCTGGACCTCCAGGTTTCCCATCTTACTCAAGGCTGTGAGTAACTTGCATGAACAAAAAAGTGCTCTCTACTGAAATGTTATTTGCATATCATCAGCATAAACGTTACAAACGTCACCTTATTTGAATTCAAATCTACCTCATCTCTTCTTTCATATGGACTGACTGCTTGTAATTTGCTCCCTACAGAGAAAAGGAGAGATGAATAATCCATTGAATGTATCCTCAAGGGTTTTGAGTACTTTGGCTTGTGCTCTTTACGCCTCTGCTGTCCTCCTTCATGACCCACGGTTAGAATCGATTGTCTCAGCTTTGCCCTGGATCCTCTCAGGGGTTTGCTGTGCCTTTCTGGACTTTATTGTATCCTTTTTTTGATAGTGTCTGTAGGTACACCACTGTTCTAGTGGTTCCCAAAATCAGTCCTGGGCACAGTAAGTTCTGCAGATTTGTTTTCTAAGAGATAACATGAGCTTTTTGGTCATTAAGCTCAGTCAAATGTGGATAATGTCAGGCACACTTGACTGAGATCGGAATACCTGGGACTACAGTATACTACTAATAATATTTATATGGCATAATATTAAAGAATAATAATGATCGCATCTTTCTCAAGGTCCCTTTACATTAGTAGAAGGAGAAACGGAATGTGTTGGACAGTAAAAGACAAAATAAAAGCATTAAAGTTTAATTTACAACACTGAATAATGTAGTGCAGATGTATTTATTTATTGTTTGATGTATTGGGACTACTGTATGTCTCCTTAACTTTCTCAGATTCTGATCGTCTCTTTTTACAGAATGCGCTATAAGTGTCGGTCTGTTCGGCCTTTAGACGCAGACACTGTGTCCCTCTTGGGCACATCGCGCAGGCCTACCTCTGGTCCGCATCGTTCCAAAGACAAACCTATCAGAAAGTGTCATGCCTCACAGAAGAGCAGCTCTCCAAAAATGACTGATATGGGACATTACATGGATGTCAGTTTGCAGCCTGTTCGAAAGGTTTGTACTCTGTTCTCATGTGATATGGCCTCTAACATAGTCAAAGTGACCTGTGGAAGAAATGTGCTGCTTTAAGTTTATGGCATTTAGCAGTCGCTCTTCTCCAGAGCGACGTACATCGGTGCTTAAAGTTCACAACTGTTTTCAAAACATGTAAAGCTATACTTAAATCAGTTTAACAGCTATAAAATAACTTGAGCTATTTAACCAAGTTACTGTTAGCTAAGTTACACACCAAACCCTGTCAAAGAGAAAAAGCAAGTCTGAGATTAATGCACAGGTAAGGAAAAACAGTTAAGAGGGTGAGTTGCTGAGGGATTTGTTAAATATATAGGAAAAGATGTATGAGATGCGTGGGAGGATCTCTTTCTTTGGTGCAGTATTTATTTTAATGTTACAATTCAGAGACGATGAAAGAGCAGTGCTATGTTTATGCATAATACTATGCTGTTCCTTGTCTAGACATGCTTTTGATCTTGTTCTCTAGGTGTGTCTCAAGGAAGTGACGATCACTCGGGGGGGCTCATCGGACAGTCAGCCTCTGAAGAGGTCTGTGAAGGTGGTCAGAGTGGATGAGTGTTACTCATCTGGCAGCACTATAGACTCCTCTTCTATTAGCTCCGAACTAGAGGTTAGAAAATAGTTGAACATATTGCACGTCAGCAGTCTACTGTTGCCCGTTATAATACTGTCTGCCAGTAGGTGGCAGGGAAGTAGAAGATAATCATATCAAGTAAAGGTGCATCACTGTTCTCTGCCACTGAAAGGCATTAACATACTGTATATTACCACAGAAACTGTATTTTTTGATGGTTGTACCACTAAAATACAGTGTATTACAGTCACTACATATGCCGCTAGAATGTGATAAGGCAATGTAATGCAGACATCCCTTTATAAACTCGCATGAAACAGGAAATTTGTGTTCGACTGCCTTGTGCTCTGGTACAGCCCAGGCATTTCTTGGCCCTCTCTGTTGCTCTTAAGAATGCCAGGTCATTGAGGATGTAATTTAATCAGAAACAAAGACAAATTGCTCAGGGTGAAAACAATCGAACTTTGTTTTATTCACTAAACAGGAAAAAGCAAGCTATGTGAACCTCTTCAGAGCACCGTGGACTGTGAAGTAGGTTATAGTCCAGTGTTCAGTGCTCCTGCTGTATCTTAGGCAACAGAGTTCTCAGTGGCTCCTCCTAGAACAATAAAGCTGAGGCTAGCCTTTATTGGCTTTTTGTTTTCATATCAGACACTGTGCTCGGGGTGAGCTGTTGTGTAACTCTCAGGTTAGAATTTGAACTTGACTATATTGCTTTTGGTTCTTTTCATTTATTTGTGTTCACCTTTTGTACGTGTTAAAATTGTTTGTATGCAAAACTACATACCAAGCATGATGAGAATAAAAAGGGTCTGTGATCTATCTCCAGTAATGAATCATCTTGGTTGAATATTTTCCTGAACGTCATCAAAACTTTTATAGAAACGTGACTAAGGTTCACAGAAGTCCATATGCAGTATTTAATCTTTTTGTGTTATTGTACTACTCTTGCACAGATAGCAAGCCACAGAAACAACTGCAGGGTTCGATTTGATTACACAAAAGAATGGTGCATTTTATCTGTTGATTTAATGGTCACATGAAACTCCCACATACATTGATTTATATACTAAAATATGACCTCGTTTGGCTGTGCGAACTCTAACTGAGAAGCCCTGACCACAGCCCGCCAAGAGTCCTACTGTGTTTTGAATCTAAGGAACATTAATGCTGAGCACCCACATAGGAGTTTGGGCATGGAAGCTCTATGGAATTGCTTTGTGTCCGAGTTGTTTTATTAGAAAAGATGTGTGATAAAAGACAAGGGCAGGACCTCGGAAGTGGTGGAAAATGGCTGTGAAGTCTATATGGGATTTGGTGAACTATTTTAGGAGCTTTTGCCTGTTTTATACCCAGGGTATAGAGACTTGCTGGTCTTTTAGACCTCTGAGTACATTATCAGTCTGGGATGGCCATACAGGTCAAGAGTCTTAGTTTTAACAATGTTAGACTTGTGAGGTTTAAAAATTATCCACTTGGAACCCACCACCGTGCTTTACGTCATTTGTTGATGTGCTTGAGCTCAAAGCCATTCCAGTAATGCCTCTAACCATCCACTTATTTTTCCATTCCTGCAGTGGGACTTTGAAGAGGCAGCTCCACAGTGGAGATCCCAGAGCGGAGACCAGCAAAGTGCGGACGTATTCCCATTGAAAGAGTGGGTGCCAGACCAGAGCTCCAAGTGTAATAGGTCAACCCTCCGTCCCTGCTTCTGCAACAGAGGTGACCTGGAGGATCAAAGATTTTCTGTGTCACCTGATGCTAACTTGAACCCTTTAGACTGTGCGAAATGATTTTGTTTCACACAAATGTCTTGGTTATGTAGATTCGTCAGCACTGAATCCAATATTAATATAATGGAGAGCAGGGACTTGACCCTAGATGTTTTGTATAATAAATAGTATTGTGATTTATGGTAATCCTGAGGAATTATGTTTTTTCCAGCCATCATGCAGCTGTCACAATGACCGGTAATCATGTCTACAGTAAAATTAGATTTTGTCCTGCAAGTCTGACAGCTGACCGTCATTTTTAAAAATAAAGGTGCCCTATAGGGTTCTTTGGTTGGGGGGTTGAAAACGGCAGTCCAAGGTCCACAAAAATGATTGATTTGACCCATCAGAAAGCTTATTTAACTTGATTTGTATTTTATACAAATTCGTTGTTAACATTTAAAATCATTCTGGTAACAAAATATGAAAACACAAAAAGCTTCTGACTACACCACCACTGTACCGAAAGAAACGAGGATCAACAGGTAAGGGAGAAAATCTATTCCAAAATATGGCGGCAAGCAGTGAAGAGGAGGGCGGGGGCAATAAAACCCAGTATATTGGTGACTGACAGCACCAGGTGTGGTAAACTCGGCATGACAGAGGGAATTTAATGACTCATATTAGAAAATGCCTATATGGACATTCAACTTTGTTCTATTGGCGGTGAAGGGGAGGGAGGGTGGGGGGTTGAAACACAATGGGTGTCTTTTCACCTTCCATGCTTGGACTCCAATTAATATGGCACATACAATTTGAAATTCAGCTGCTGGTAAATCTTTTACACTTTACTTTCCCCATAACTACACATATGAACACCTTTCCATAGAAGGCAAACAACTTGGATTATTTGGGGAATAAGAAACTAAACAAAGATTTTTTGGGGAATTGCTCCATGACACTTCTCCAGAGAACATCCTTAGAACCTTTTCCTTCTTTCTTCATGGTGACTAACACGTCACCTCCTTGGATTCACATGGATTGTAGCTGCCACTGATTAATGTGATGTCACTGAAAGCCATATCAAGCCAAAACATAGACAAATGGAGGGAGGTGTCATATAAACTGCCCTAATAAAAACAGGATCGCCCTTTTGCAGGCCTAATAGTTCAGTAGGTCATTTCCTGTATTTTGATAGTTGGACATTTTTTATCTGAGCTGGACTCAAAAAGGCACAGCAACCTCTGATAAGACCCAGACTAGACGACCAAAGGGATCTTGGCTTTCTTGCTGGTCTTCCGGCTTGGCCATTCTTATTTTGTGACTTGGTGGCTTGGGCTCATTGTGCCCAAGTCAGTCTTGGCTAACAGATGAGTACCAGGGAGACTTCCCCAAAAGACTGATAGTGGAACAATGTAGTGATTAGAGGTTGTTGAGCACATTCCTCTTGTGGCTTTGCACTAAGGACACGTCTCATGTGTCAGATAAGGTACCAAACTGGAAGGAGCTGTAATTCAAACGCTGCAGACCTGTGTAGCTGTTGTCCAATGCCTAGCCTGTCTGCATATTTAATGCTCTCTTTAGAATATCTCACGGAGCGGGCTTTTCTTTATCCCTTCACAGGAGTTACAATAAGACTACAGCGTCACCGCTTAGGCTTTAGCCTACTTTTCGATGTACATACAAAAGCAATGCTGAGCCATTCGTTTTTTTCTACAAAAAAACCTGAGCCTTCTGACGTAAACAGCCTAGCTATAGTTTTTTTTTCTTATGTCATCTGAAGGGTGCCTGAGCTTTACAGGGGAGCTTGTCAGCGAGGCCGGTGCTTGAAGTCTATCCGCTTCCCCTTTGAGACTTTGAGAAATAAAAACAAACTGTCTGGCCTGTATAAATAGGTGGAATTCTGTTTGCACAATGGACTGGGAGCATGGATTAGAACATCTGAAGCCACAGTTGTGAAGAGGGTTGATGTTTTTCTTTTGGACTCATGAGTACGTCACTTCAGCCCCTGCTCATTGATAGCACTTATATTTCTGTATTTATCCACTAAAATATTTCTGGGTCTACAATGGACATTTTAGGGGGGGGGGGAACCTTATTTCAACTCATGTTTTTTGTTTTTTCCTTTCATCAGTGGTCAGAATCACCAGTGAGCAGTGGTGGGACACTGACGCATGTATAAAGACCTGAGCATTTTTCAAAAGTGCCAGACTGTGGTGTTAGTAGGTCAGAGCGTCTCCAAAACGAGTGACGTTAGGAAGTGAAATAGGAACGTCTTCCTATTTCATATGACATCAAAATCACCTATTATGTCCTTTAATACCTGAGCCTATCCTATATTGTAACACTATCCTAAGAGAACTCTACTTACAGTCCCGTCAGGGAGAATGTAGTATATAGATCGTCTACTTGATCCAGAACACGCATGATATGTTTTGATGGTGAAAAACGTGGCTCCCACTCGTGCCTCACACGCTTCTCTAGTGATCTCATTTCCCGTGCCTCACTTCCTCCAGAGGCGTTCTACAGCCAGTTCGAGGCGGTCGAATCTGCAGGGCGCGCGGCGTTACCGGGCAACACGGACCCCCTGTTCCAGTCCTGAGACCACCCTCTCTTCCACAGCGACCGAGACTCTCTTGACCATGACTTTAAGGTGATCTTCAGTCCAGGTGGTTCTGGGTACGTACGTCGAGTTAAGCTTTCTCTCTCTCTCTCTCTCTCTCTCTGTCTCTCTCTAGCCCTCTTTCTCTACCTGTCTCTTTCTTTCTCTCTCTCTCTCTCTCTCTCTTTCTTTCTTTATCTCTCTCTCTCTCATACACACACGCTGCTCCTTAGACATGTGTCAGGGATGTGTTTGTGTGTCAGTCCCTTAACACTGTTGGAACAGTCCCCCCTCATGTCTGTAGAACCACGATTCTAGTCCTGGCTCACTGTTGTTTATGATTTTAGGTTCTCTGACTTACAACTTTAATCTCCTCTTCTCTCGCCTGTGTGGAATTATCCGGTTCGGATTATTAACAGAGCACGCTAGACCAGGACTAGCTCTCCCCCTCTCTGTCTCTCTCCGTGTCTCTCTCCCTCTCTCTCGCTCGGTAGGCTAGTTCTCTATTAGCTGCTCCTCTGTAGGTGCTACAGCTCAGACCGAGCTGTCAGCTTGAATTTAGCCGTCGATGGTGTCTCGTACCTCGGAATTGGCATCCCACCCACCATACTACCTAGGTAAAACGCTCACAGTTCGTCTCTGCAGTTCTGAACCAGGAGATAGATTGTTTATGCCCATTCTGGTTCGCTAGAGAAGCAAAAACACTGTCTACACTCAGTACCCCAGATTTAGCCACGCGTAGCTTAGCCCCCCTCTCTCTTCTCTCTCTCTCTCTCTTCTCTCTCCCTCTCTCGTAGCTTAGCCTGTGTGGCTAACTCAGTGTTGAGCTGTAATGTTACTTTAAAGAATTAGGTTCACGTGTTAGCTGTCAGCTCTCTTGTAACCTTTTATGTCTTCTGAAATGTGTCAAAAGATCCCTTCTCAGAGGTGACATGACTGATCGCTGTCATGCTGCTTATGTTTGAATGAGAGAGTCCCTGGTTTGTGTCTTAAAGTCCTTATAGTCACCCCTGAACACACCACAGTACAGCACCTCAGTGGTGCCACTAGAAGTTTTGTGATTCAAACCTTCTGATCGCAAAAGGCATCTCTGTAACCACTACACATGTTTAAAGACTCAGGGTCATATGTTAGCTGTCAGCTCTACTAAGAGCTGAACTCTTGTAACCTTGTATATCTCCTGAAACGTGGGATGAAGTTCCTTCTCTGAAGTGGCAGAGAAATATATGAGAGTTCCTGACTGGTTGTGGGGCAGCTGGTCGTCTGGGGGGTATTCCAGAAGGCAGGTTATGCTACATAATTGGGTAAGTTTTGCACTAACTTACCCTTGAACTTACCCGGTTATGTAGCATAACCTGCTTTCTGGAGTACCCCCCTGGTAGTTAAAGATCTTCCCCTATGATCAGAAGGTCGTGGGTTAGAATCCCAGGACTCTTAGTAGCACCACAGAGGTATCCTTGAGGATTGTACTGTTCCCCCTATTCGTGGCAGCCCGCTGCTTCACTTGGTGAATGGGTTAAATGCTGAGAGAATTTCACATAGTTCACACTGTGTGGTGTGGTGTGGTGTGTTCATGCGTGACTATAAGGAGGCACTTTGATTTAAAGAGGTGTAGAATATGAGCACCTTCACATGTTCCAGAGTTTGGGTTCACATCATCATGTCTGTTTACTACTGCCAGTTTCATCTTTTTCTCATTGTTGTATTATTACGTTTGTTGTTGTTGTTGTTGTTGTTGTTGTTGTTGTTGTTGTTGTTGTTGTTGTTGTTGTTAAGAAGGAGCACTACTGTAACTGTCCCTCCTTAACCCTGAACAAATCATTACTAAATGAATAAGCTGCTGAAACGTGAAGCCTAAGCTGTAGCAAGCTTTTTTTCCTGTTCTAATGAAGTTTAGGTGTCATTTTAGGGTTAAAAAGGTATTTTTCTTGATTAGTTATTAGTATGTGTGCTCTGTTTCATGTGCTCTGAAGCAACATTAGACTCCACTTTAACTGGTGGAGCTTACATTGCTATATACACGTCCAAATTATTGTCAGACTATTTGTTATACTTGATTATCATCCTTGTCAGGGTTATGATTAGAACTGGAGTTAAGTTCATGGCCAAGGTTGAGTTTAGGTTGTGGGCTGATGTAAAAGTAAGAGGAAATGTGCGAGTGTTAAGTTTGAGAGAAAAATGAAGAATTTAATAGATATATAATTGAATTCAATGCGAGAAAACGATCAAAAGAGGATATACAATCTGTATAAAGTGTGGTATACAGAGGCAATGTCTTGCCATTAGTAGTTTTTTAAAGCTTGGATTTGTGTGTCTAAACCTTTAGTTTTCATTTGCCTACTTGTGCAGCTGTTTACATCTAACTGGCGGCTGTTCATTGATTTAACAAGTGATAAACCAACCGAATCAAGATCTCTAAGAAGAGACTTCAGTTTACTCACTATTAAACATTAAGCTATCATGCCTATTTTTTTTATTTATCTTCTTTGTTAAGCAATCACTTCGCATACTTTTTGTTCAAGTCCCTGTTCAGTTTGTCATATCAACCTGCCTTCTACATTAATTTTCTTCATGTTTTAGAATGATTGACTGTTGGTCTTAAGAACATTGTGCCAAACCACATAAAAATACTTCTTAACAGATGGGCAAGGCTCCAAGATTTTGCCAAAAATATTGATGATAGTGCATAATAAATAACTACTGGCGATAGTTATTGCTGAAGGAAATAGATCCTGATTCAGTACAAATGCCTTTCAGTTGTGACTCATTTGGGTGACCTTTTCGTTAATTTGTCAGCATTTGCCAAATTTTGTTATGGTACTTCCATGATACCTTACTATTTAAGCCATGCTTTTACTTAAAGTTGTTCTGATTTGAGAATTTCAGGCCTGTGCCAATATCCATTTGCTGATATCACCACAAAAATAAGAAATTAGGACTACAGCTTCTTTGTTTAGCAGTACAGAGAAATCTCATATGTATTTCTGTAAGATTACAAATGCAGTGAAGTTTATAAAGTAACTTACCTAACCATTCTGCTCCTCTGAAGTACGATAAATACACCATTGTGTGTCTCTTTGAAATAACAGTCAAATCCTAACATCTGTGCGTTTGACCGTCAACTGTTTTAATTTAGCTGTTGGTACTGACACGATACTCGTATCATTGTGCATCCCTGCAGCAAGTTTGGTCATTTCTTTTGAACCTTCTGCACCCTTGTCTCCAAGCTTGGGTGACATGGGCAGGTTGGAATTATAAAGGTTGCCAGAGAAGTGCTACTCTTGTGTGCTCAAGTGCTTTGAGGCTAAGCTGAGCTTACTTTTCACAGACCTGGTCTAAGGCATTAGCTTATGACAGAAAGTCTGCCAATGTTGAATCGTTACAGGGGTGAGAAATGTCCTGACATGGTGCAATTCCCTCGAGCAATGTCGGGAGTGTTTGCCTTGAACAGCCGAGGTAGGAGTGCAAAGAGCGGGGCCTTTCTACTCAGTCGTACGTGGTTTACCTCCAACAAGTCCAAGATAAACCAGCTCCCCTCATTGCAAGATGTGATGTAGTGCCACAGATTAAAAATAGTAACAAATGTGAAATTTGGGACAGAGGCGTGAACCGGTAATGTCAGATTACAGTTGAAAGAGCAACTTTGAACTCTCTAAGAAGAGTTTTGAAATTTCCCTTTATCAGCATTAAAGTTTTATAGGTGATTGGCAGCAGTAAGAAAGACATATGCCAAGGTAATGCATTTCATTCTGTTTATTGCTGACATGTTTGTTGTCATTACCCATTGGTCTCACTTCATATCAATACAGCGTAGCATGTTTACAGCTGCTCATTTAGTTTTATTAGGCTGTGTAATTTCCTCCCTTGTTTTCTGTAATTCACCATTTTATAGCCATAATGTAATATAACCGCACCTTCATTCACTTTGAGACTTATCAGTATAGCATAATCTCTTAAAGGTTGATCAGACGTGTTTCCCAGGCTGGAGTTCCCATCAAGCTGCTAATCCAAGATCATGTGGCCTGACTTAGGTCTGCATTTTGCATTTGAACTTTTTTTGTTTATTTCTTCTTACCAAAGGACCCCACGCTCACCATGCCCATCTTGACAGATAAGACTTTGCGCGGCTGAGGAATACATTCGCCTCACACACTCTGTGCCTTCTGCCTGACACTGTTTTGCTCAGTTCAGGTTCATGGGACAGTACCTTGCACACAAGCTGCAAACCATAGTTTAGTCTGTCATGTGAGATACAGAGATTTAATTTACAATGTACTTCAGAGTGCTGAATCATTTGCAAGAGACAGGAATGAGCGTTTAAACGGTAAGCAAGGTCCATTTGTTGTTGGCTTTTCTTCGATTCCTTTATCTTTTAGCTGGCTTAATGAGTCTGATTGACACAGCTCTGGTTCTGAAGTGGTCTGTTGAAGTCTAAAGACTAGTTTGTGTGTATCTTCGAATCTTGTCATTGACGTTCATATTCCAAGCTGCACCTGGATATCTTGCTGAGTGTGGTAGCTTGTGGTAAGGATTGATTGGAAATTTCTTGGAGTGAAAGATTCAGTATTTAGCTTCTCCTCTTTTTCTTGCCTCCTCAGCCACCCAAACACTTTAATCATACATTCTTGACCGAAGTTACTGGGCACAATCTGATTAGGGGCTTTGCATGGACCACACTGCATAAATCAGATAAACAAAATACTTGGCTCACGTATTTCTGAATCACAGAACAGGATAGAATCTTTAGTGTTATGAACGAGACCATTGAATCCATGAGGAAACTACGGAATAGAGCCTGGAGCATTTATGAGGGAAATGCGTAACTAAGGATGCTGCCTTTTCTCTTTTTTTGGCTTTAGTCAAGGGATAGTTGTATCTACAGTGCGGTCTGGAAAAGTAGGCATTTGTATTCTGCTTTTAGGCTATGTTTCACAATATTTGGGCCTCATTGTCAAATTCTTGGTGTTTTAACTGAATGAAATTCCGGTTGTTATAAGCCTTACACAAAAAGTTTCTTGTGCTTGGGTTCATGAAGGATGGCATTTTGATAGTTATGAAGTCAGTGTTTAAGTATGATTCACTTCAAGGAATCTGATATGCATTTGAAAGTGAGAAAGCCCATTTAAATGTATTTGCCGTACAAAATTTGGATGGACCTGTTTTGCAAGTCAGTAAATGTAATGAGGCAAAGATGAGGCAGGGCCAGTGTGGAGATTTGTCATTTTTAAAGGATATGCATTAGTAGCTGTGTGTAATCGAAATGTAAAATCATTGACTAGTGTGAATGTTGTAATAATAATATTGTATTATGATAAGTATTGTCTTATTACTGATAGGTAAGATTATTTATCGTCATTAACTACTCGTGTTTTAAACAGTCTCTGCATTAAAAACGTAACACTGGAGTCATGGGGCTTTACTTAAATATCATTTACTAACATTTAAGCTCTTGATGAGTTAGTCTTGCTAGCATAGTGATAAAAGGAGTCTTGGCAATGCCCAGCAATATGGCAGCTTTTATTGTTAACATAATAAATGGCATCCCTGTATGTATTTTATTTTATTTATTTATTTTTTTTGGAGCATATTCTGACTTCTAGATCACTGATCAGCTACGCATTTAATCACTGTGTGTACAAATTCGGTTACTTGGATGAAGTGCAGTTTAGTATGGATGTTTTAATAGTATTTTTTTTTAATGTGGCACCACTGGTTCTGTGAAAATGTCTTGAAATGTCATGTTTACCATATCTTCCACCCCAGATGTGATGTAAAAAATAAGTGGTTTGTTCTCTAAAAATACATGATTACTCGATCATTCCTTAAAGTAATTGCTAGATTACTTAATTGCTATAAACACTAACTATTAACATTAACAGGCAGCCCTAGAAAGTCATGTTTGTTATAACTGACTCGCTAGTCACCATGCATCCCTTTTTTTCATTATGATTTTCTTGTTGAGATTGTACCCAAAGTTTCCAATATATTTAGTGAATGCTTTTAACCTTGTAGCATAATTATTTGTCCAGCTTGATTAATTTAAATGCATGTACCTTCTACCAGCATTCTGCTGCACTCCAAGTCTGCGTGGTGGAACATATTAATAACCACAGAAACGCTTAGTGGCGGAGGAGAAGAACAGATGAGGGTGGCTATCCGTGTCCTAGAGTGAGACCCCGGTCTGGGACGAACTCAGCTCTGTCCCTAAACAAAAGGTCTTATTCTGATGGACTGTGATTAGGAGAGGAAGTGATAAGGAAAGCATTTTGAGCCTAGAGCACCCCTGCAACAAAACATTTGTTCCTCTGAAAGCTTCCATGAATTATTACCGCCGTCATTAGGTCATTGCTTTTTTATTAACAATTGTGGTGCCTCTGTTTGCAGGGAGGGGTTATGTATAGAGGTGTGGTGTCCTTTTTTTCTGGAAATTGGAGACGGGGTCTGTCAAAGTGCTGAAACTGCTGGTTTCTGCTCAGAGCCACACAGCGCTGCAGCCTGTGATCAAACAGCCTGCCTGGTCCTTACATTCTTTCTGGTGAATGTGATTTCCTAAACCCACCATTGTAGCACTCCCTTTTTTTCTGGAAACTGAAACCCAATCTGCCAAACTGCTGAACCTGCTGGTGTTGAATGCTCAGAGGGATACAGCATGGATGTGTAAGCTGTTTTGAAAGCGCCTTGCGCAACAATCTAGTTTTTGCTCTCAGACTGATGTCTGACTTGCTAACTTGAACACGTGTATCTTGCATTCCAACCTCTTTTCTGTGTTCTTTAACATTAGCTCACATGATCTTGAATGTCTGCCTGTGCTGCCAGTTGCTCTCAGACAGCAGGACGTACTGTTGTGTAGGAATGTGTCATCTCCAGATATTACATGGGAGTTTTTACACACACACACAAATTACCGTATTTTTCGGACCATAAGACGCACTTCCCCCCCCCCCAGAATTGGGGGGGAAG
>JBBPDH010000036.1:14871068-14891019 GCA_037974565.1 Clupeocharax schoutedeni | reverse complement strand
AGAATCTTTTTTTTCTTAATTTCCCTTCTCTAAAAACTGGTGCGTCTTATGGTCCGGTGCGTCTTATGGTCCGAAAAATACGGTATGTGTTAAAATAATTTGGCGTCTTGTTTAAGGTTAGGTTCAATTTCCTGAAGAAGAGTACAACTTCTTGGCTCCTTGACCCCTTCTTTTGTTAGGCTTTGTAAGATCAGTCACACAAAATGCATGGGGTGTGCGTGTGTGTGCGTGTGTGTGCGTGTGTGTCCGTGTGTGTCCGTGTGTGTGCGTATGTGTGTGTGTGTGTGCGCGCATGTGTGTGCGCGTGTGTGTGTGCGTGTGTATAATACATATACACACACAAAATGCATGGGGTGTGCGCGCGTGTGTGTGCGCGTGTGTGCGTGTGTATAATACATATATACACACAAAAGCTAATAGTTTTTGTAGTTTTATATATAATTGCTGAAAAATGCTTTATAGAGACTTGCAGTTTGCGTTTTTATTTTAATTGCAAATTAATAAGTATGATTAATTGAGAATGTACCTTTTGGTTGATTATTCTGTCTTTTATTTATATTTTAATTGAGGAATCTACAGCACCAGCTCCACTTTAGTCAATACCTTTAATGGGTAAAGATTTAAATAATCAGTTTTGTTGGATTTACACGAACACCTCGATTAATCAGAACACAAAAAAGGATTCGTAGGAGACTCGTGCATACAGCAGTATTTTTCAATAACAAGTAGCAGACTATTATGCAGGCCTAGTGTTCATGCAAGACTAAATTCAAGAGGCCAACTGTTTAGACTGGACGTTAACTCAGCCTGGAACTGGCTATACAGCTGGAGGTACAGCACTTCTGTATGTTCATACCTACATAAGTATTAATAAATATTTAATAAACATGTTTTTATTCATGTGTTTGGGTCGATTAAACATTTTCATTTGTTTTTTGTTAGTGAACATATTAAAGCAAAATTAAATTTCTCTGCACTTTATACCAGAAAAACACAAGATGGTTTTACGAGGTAAAGTGAAATATACATTACTGTAAATAACATTACATTACTGTGTAGTAACTTAAGGCTAGGTTTCTTGAAAAGCCTCCAGTTATGTTACTGTATTCTGCTGCGTAACTGAATACAATTCTGTTCACTGTCATGGTTCCCCTGAGTAGATTTATCCAGTTGTGCTGCTCATGGAAACCAAGGCATCTTTCCAAGAACGTGTTGTTTGTCGTTATTCACCTGTCATTGCCACTTTCATTCATGATTAACTGGTAATTAAGACATTGTAAATAAAAGCTTTTTCAGAGGTCTGTCTCATTACAGGAGGCTTGTCATGCAGCCTGTTTAAGTGAAGGTTACAAATGGCTGAGACCTTGATTTGCTGTTTCTGATTAAAGCTTTCTCTTTTGATGCCTTGCAGGGGTCCAGGTCTGCATTGTGTGCGTGAGCCTTTCCAGAGGAAGGGGCTGCCTCGGGCCTTGGTGCCCAAGGTTCTAAGGTAAAGCTACTTTTAACTCAACCATGGCTCTTATTTTCAAGTGAGTCACAGTGATGGTGCTGGAAAAAGTATGCCCTGTTCAAGAAATAAATCCTGTGTGTTAATAAGCTTCATTTTAAATAAAAATAAAATAAATTCTAGCGTCTGACCAAGGCTGTCAGGTCTTGTGTGAAGATGATCTGAAAAGACGTTTCAGATGCTGCAGTCTTACTTTTACTATAATTTAGGTTTTCAGACTTTTTTTTCCATCTCAGGCCCCATTTGTGGCTGGCTATTGTGTGGATTGTAACATATCAAATTTTAATACTGTGTAACAAACGGGTTCCCCTTTATTCCTATAGTTTGCAAATCATTGATTTAGGATATTTTTACACTTTCAAACTGTCCTTGATTCATATAAGAGACATATGTGTTTGAGCGTTCTAGGAATGGATGGGAAATATTATAGTCATTATGTTATGGGTGTCTCCTGCTCTCAGGAAGCACGAGAAGAATTCGCAATTGCATATTGTAGTTGCAAGTGGTGTTTATAAGGTAAATGCAACGAGACGACGCAGAACGCTACCTGACACCCATTCAAAATCAAGTTTGAACCTTGTTTATGCTAAAGTCTGTTCGTTTTTTAGAATGTGCAGTTTGAAACCCTTTGCCTCTCTCTAAGCAGGCTTTAGTACTGACTTCTTACTGTTGTGTTGAGATTAGGGATGTCACTAAGGAGAAGAGAACTACAATTTCTGAAGGCTGATCAGAAAATTGGAATTTTGTTTTTTAAATATTCAGATGTCTGTAGACTTTCAGCAGTGTTTTGTTGGTGTGGCATTGTGGCTATTATAGTCAAGGAAAGATCATTGCGTTCTAGTATTTGAGAGAGTTTAAAGCCATTTCCTTATTAGGCAGGTGTGATCTGATTTGTTCAAAGTCACAAGTCTTAGCCTAATTGTAGACTTTGCTTTACTGTTTGGCATCCATTCAGCGTGTAGTACAATGCAAGCATCAGAGAACATTCCGTCAGTGGGAGCAGAGCAAGCTGTCATGAGACAGAAACAGAAAATCAACTGTTTCATGATTTAAGAATAACAAGATGATCTCACCAACAAATGAACAGTTAGGTCTTGCATAGTAGTGAATGAGGTAAGAACTTGTTTTGAAAAACACCTTGAGCTGTGATCCTAAGATTTGCAGTCAGTTGAAGAAAAGGGCAGTTGCAGAACCTCAGAGAGAACACCACAAGAAGCAAACCACTGACTCTCCAGAACAGAGCAGGCAATTTGCAGCCTGCTGAGATGTATTTAAAGGATTCTGATCATTCCAGGAACACACTTGTAAGGCAAGCTGATAGAAAAATTTCTGCCAGAGAGGCGGGATGGAACAAAGGAACTGCAGGTGATCCAAAACAGACCACTTCGTTAATGAAACAAGCTGGGATTGTTATGATTTGGGCCTGTATTGGTGCCACAGGAACCGGCTCATTTATCTTTATTGGCTGGTATGGCTGCTGATTGTAGTGACAGAATGAATCCTGACATCTCTAGGAAAATCCTGCCTGCCTGTATTCTACAAGATGCTTTAAAACCTTATCCAGCAGAAAAGAATGCTAAAATGCCCCGCCCTGGCAAACAAGGAGTTTCTCACGGCCAAGAAATGGGCCGATCTTGAACAGGTCAGTCATCTGATCTAAATCCGATAAAGCCTTCGAAGCTCCTGGGAATGACTGCAGTACTGACCTGCTATAGCAAGACCAGGGAAGATTCCCCGGCATCCCTTGATGTATCTTTGCACAGCTTTTACACAGTCATAAGTATTTAAATGTACAAGCCTTTTCACTGATATAAGTCTTACTACCCAAATGCTTTTGGAAATGTCTATGCCTCCCCATGAATTACATGGAGGCTTTTAGATAGTTAGTGCATTCTTTGTGGAAGAGCTATCAAGCAACATCACAAATGTACAATTGCTTGATTTCCTTGCATTCATCAAGTACTACACAAGAAAGGAGTGGAAAAATGGCCAGAGCATGCAGGTCAGCTCCTCTCAATTTTCATATAAATTGTTCATGACACTGGAACGTGGCTGTGCAGTGCCTGGCCGGCTGGTTTAAAATAGTAGGAAGGGCATGGTCCTAAGCTAAATTTCCCCTTTCCGTGGTGTGTTGTGCGGGTGCAAAGTGTAGATAAGATCAAGGCCAGAAGCAGAGTGCAAGGAGCAGGGCCGTGCTGCCGCCATGCTGCCCTATTGTTGAGGCAGCCGGGCACTATGCCCTTCCAGGACCCTCAACTGGCTTTTTTTTTTTTTTACAGCACACTTTTCTTTTTCATTTTGTTCTCTCCATCTTCTTGACGTGCTCACAGTCTTCGCTTGTTTTTGCAAGTGACTAGTCACTGACATTCTCTAGAGAACAGTGTACACACAAAGGGGCGACTTACAAAGAGCTTCCACACGTCCCATTGTGGGATTTAACCAGACGTCTGCCAAACACAGTCTTTGTTCTGCCCATTTTAATGCCATGCATTTCAGCAGTGGCAGGCAGAAACAATGGTTAATTACATTTCAGTCCAATCTCAGTTAAGAAGACCTTTCACAGGTGAACTAAGTAATAAAGTTGATTATTTATGGCAGACAGTGAAATGCTGACAGGAAGCTAATAATTCTCCATGAATTATGTTAGATTTATCTTTTTTTTTTTTTATGAGAAACATTGTAGCCCAAAATAAATATCAGGGGTGGTGTTTAGACAGTTATTGTTAATAAATGTTCAATGTTCAAAATAGGTTATTTGCTGCTGGTTTCATTCCATACACAACACCTTGCCACAACATGCAAAAACTAGCCCACGTTTTAGAAGCTAAAAGCATTGCTGTGTGTGGAAGCACTTTGAATGATCAAGAAGTAAGTAACATGCTCAGGGCAAATGTATGGCAAGAGGCCGATATACTATGGAGACAGGTTTGATCTTGAATAGCTCCCTTCGTAGCTCTTCTTTCTCTTTTCCATTCTAATGACCGTTTTACAACAGGTTTAAAACTTGCCCGTACAAACACCATTTGTTCGTTTCAACATCGCAATCTGTGTTTTTACTTATGTATTAGGGAAGAGTTGGCGCCACAGACTGGGAGCGGCAGCTGCTCTGATTTTATCACACCAACAAGATTAACATTGTAGTAATATACATTGTTTTTTTTAATATAGTTTAGAATGCCATATTAAGAAAGACCAGATGTGAACAACTTAAGCAGTGATGTACACTGCTCTGGATAAGAGCGTCTGCCAAATGCCCTAACTGTAACTGGATTGAGCTTTGACCGGATCTTTGTTCAGTTAACACTTCACTTGCACAACAGGTTGAATGGTATTTTGATGAACCTGAGATGCCTGTCTAACCTAGCTGGTGTAAAACACTGGTTGTCTGTTGTGGCAGTAAGAAAGAAAAAAAAAAAACAGCACTGTGCCTTATATCTATGTATGTGTGTATTAGGGCTGCGCAATATATCGTAAATGTACAGTCATCGCGATATCAACGTGCACAATATACAATATATGTGGAAAAACTGACTGAACTGCAATAAATGGTGTTCACCCAGTGCCACAGAGAAGAGAACAAAAAATCACTGGGCAGTTTTCTTTATCTTCTGTGCTACTGTTATAGATAGTTCCTTTTGCTATTTTTCCTGGCTACTTACTATAATTTAAATTATGTTCACATTTATTTAAGATTGTAAATTATTTAAAAAATATTTTCAGATTTTTTTTCAACAGTGTTTTATGGGAGGCATTAAAATGCTCTGTTGAAGTAATTTCTTTATAAAAATCATGTTGGAATGGAAGTATTGCATTTCTTTTTTTTTTCTTTATAGATTAATCAAGGTGTGGAGTTCATGTTACCAGCAAATCCAAAGCAGAAAAACATTAACACTATAAAAGCTTTTACTTACTTATCGCATGTGATATCGCCATCACAACACTCAACATTATAGCATGTTTTCCTAATATCGTGCAGCCCTAGTGTGAATGCACAAGTTCGTTCAAAGCCTTCTTTATTTTTTTTTCAGCCAGCTTGTATACCTGAGTCATCATGAGCCAAAACAACACGTATGGCCAATAAAGTCTGGGCCTGATCCCAAAAATACCCCTAATCATTTTGGGCGTTTTCTTGACAACACTGTGGTCACTTTTTTTCCCCACATGAAGTGTATATGCTCCCTTGGTGTGATTCAACTGCCCTGCCCTGTAGCTCTGGCATTCAGCTTCTCCAGTGACAAGGAGGCAGCAACCACCATTTGCTGCACTTAGTCATTATGGGTAGATGTTGTGGTTTGGAATGAACACCTGCTGTACTATACTGGCTATTTGAGAGACTGGCAGTATTGTATTTACGGCAGAGTGAATTAATTTGTTGTTTAAATGTGGTGTTACTACAGCATGCTGTGCTTCCATAAGCAACAGCAGGATTGCAGAAAGACATTATTTTACAGTGAAATCTATTTTGGTTAAAAGGAGTGTTAAAAAAGGTTGAGCTGGATCTTCCTCTTGGTCGTACTTCTGTACCGTTATCTTATAAAACGAGAGGTTGAGCCCACAAAGGTCTTATACTCAGTCCTTATTAAGATTGAGTCATCACATATTTGTCATCTTCTCTGTTTCACTGAGTGTAACTCAAATGACCGTGTTAAATTTTGATTGTCTGAATGTGTGTGTATGTATGAGAAGGCCTGTTGATGGCCATGTGTTGACCTAAGAGTGTAATTTCTAAGTGTCTGTGGGAACGAATGTGTGAACTGTATTTGTACCTTTTTAAAATTGTTCTCAGCATGCAACACAGCTGTAGAGGTCAGGATAGGGACTAAAGGGAAGTGTGTGTCCGTGTGTGCGCGCGTGCACAATCTGAGGTCAGGAGCCTGTCTGTGTAGCACAATGATATGACAGCTGTTGTGAGGCGTTCCACAGTTCTCAAACTCCATCACCCCCCCCCCACACACACACACATTCCCAGTGTTTAATATCTTTATGTGGTTACAGGTAAGCAGCAGTGTCCAGCAGAGAGGAGGTGGAACAGGAAGGCAGGATGGAGAAGGAGGAGCTGAAGATAGTTAATAAGGGGCTGGAAGATGAGATGGTAAGTCTGTACCTAGACCTCACTGCAGTACTCATTACAGTAAATGCTGCCTAATGTACATTAACTAATTTGTTTAATTTGGTGTTTTCATGGTGAATTTGTCTGACCTTCGTCCCATAATTTGTAGATCAATGCGTTTCGTTTGTTCTGCTGCTTTAATGATCGTGTGGCCTGGCACCCCGTCTGCTTTCTTAACAAATTAATGTAACTTTGTGACCGTGTTGCCTGAGGTTCACAACATGACACAGTTCCTATGGCAGTGGTGGGTTGTGAATGTTTCCAAACCTCTGGTGTATAAATTGTGCTGCAACCTTTGTATATCTACACCAGTGCATGTTATCACCTTCTTCTATAATTAAGTAAGAATTATTTATATATTTATTAATAATAGGAATTTTTTTATAATGATCGTAGCAGTAGTAGTACAGCAAGTGACCGGATGCTTGTATCCCAGCAATATCAATGAAAGGTAGTTGGTGGTTCAGTGATTAAAATGCTCGTTCCTAAACTAGAAAGTTGAGTTCAAATCCAGCTGAAGAACCCCCACTTTTCACTTGAACACACACATGCATTTTAGACACCACACACACTTTATTCCATGCACATCAAAAGCCATATACACTTCATACACCACAACTGCTTGAGGCCAAAAAATCACACTTCCCATTCAGTTGCAGAAGTGCATCCTGCCAAACAAGATTAAGCAATTAATGAGAGGTTATTTTTCTTTGTCCATGCCACAGGAGCTGAGTGGGTACCGGCTTTGCCGCTGGAAGATAGCTCTGGTGGCAATGGGGGTGCTGTGCACAGGAGGCTTCCTGCTGCTGCTGCTCTACTGGATGCCTGAGTTGTGTGTGAAGGCCACCTGCACCCGCACCACGGTTCGAGACGCACAAGTGGTGCTGCTTCGGAGTACCGTATGTACTGATCAACAAAAATAATCATTATTGTAAAAAGCTTCTTTCATAGCACTAGAGTAGTCACTGAATTTGTAGTGGTAACAGTGATCTGCGTTAATACATGGGTTATGCATTGGAACATGCAAAAAACATTAAGACTTTGTTATATAATGTACTGTAATTTGCACAGTGCTGCGCATAATTAGTACAGTAACCCCCGGGGAGGTTACATTCCAAGAGCACCCGTGTATAGTGAAAAACCACCTAACATTTTTATAGTGTAAACCCTAAATATGCCCCAAACATTTTAACCTTGTAGATATCAGGGAGATAAACGCACTATCGTAGAGATAAAGGCTCTTGTACAGTTTACACTGAACATGAACAGTGCTAGAACGTAAACACCACGGTGTGTGTGAGACAAAACGCAATACTGAACACACTGTTCTCCAAGCAAAACTTTCATTCTCAGCTTTTACAGCTTTGAACAGATTTTGGCAAGACAGAGAACTGCGACCCAATCGGAACTCTACTTGCCTCTGAACCAAGAGGTCATGGGTTCAAATCCTACCTTCTGAGCAAGACCCTTAACCCCAAGTTTCTCCAGGCAGACTGCCCCCTGTAGTTAGGGAATGGGAGTCACTTTGGATAAAAAGCGGCTGCTAAATGCTGTAAATACTATAAATGCGTTATGGGAGACGTGCCCCCTCGTCCTCCGTGCCCCCTCAGGTTTATGTTAGGGGTGGTGCTTAGTAACCCAGCATGAGTGTAGGAGGGGGCGTGGCACCGAGGCCCGGACGTAAAATTGCAATGATATCTGCCTTTTCTGCGCATGTGCAGGGGTTTCAGAAAATATTATTAGTTTGGTTCTCAGAAAAAATCAGCATGAGACTGAATCCGCGACTGCTGATCCGCGTAAAACTGAGGGATTACTGTATAGCTTATTTAGGCTTGGGTATCCACATTTCCAGGAATGTGTAAAACATGCATGTTGATTCTGTGCTTCAGTTCCAAATATTTGCACATTGTCTTTGCAGTCCCACGCCAACTTCATTGAGCATTTTCCAACTTTGCATAAAAGTGTTTCACTTATCTGCCAGGTACACAGACCTACTGTCACATCATTTCTTATTCACTAGGGATATTTCATAGAAGGGAGGAGTCATCTCTATTTTTACAAAGTATTTCCTTCATCAAGCTATTAGTATTTTGTGTGTGAAAGTTTTGTGGCCTTCCTGCAGTTGATAGTAACCGTAGCAATGTCTCATTTTATTTGAATAATGTTCTCTGTGCATTGTTTCTCCCTTATTATATCACTGTTATGATTTTTGTATTTGTGTGACGGTATACAAAACTTATTACATTTTTTTAAAGCATTATTTTTTGTTTTCTGTTATTAAAAAAAAAAAGACTCTGCGAGTATCGGATTTGTATCGTATCGGCAGATATCCAAATTTACAATATCGGTATCGGACATAAAGTGATATCGTGCCATGTCTAGTATAAACTACAGTAAGTATTGTATTTCTGTGTCTGTATGTTCGTGTACAAACAACAGGATGAATTCAAGCGTTGGTTCCGGGCCAAGGTGCGGGTGATGCTTGCCCCAGGGAGGAACCCTTACACCAGCCTGGACTCTCAGACCACCACTCCCATGGCCAATGGCCACACACCTCACCCCTCTGACATCCCAGCTGAGGGGTTCATCAGGAAATATGCTGAGTACCAGCCTGAACAAGTACATGCACACCACATTTCCCACTCTTTCACATGCACAGTTACTATTATTATTATTTTTTAACACAAAGGCTGACCCATATCCCCAAGTGTGTTCCATAGGAAATACAGGAAGTGCTAGTGTCTGTGCATCACACCCTTTAAACAGACAGCCTGAGGTATTAGAAATATGCACAGTACTAGTCTGTGCAGGTAGCACCCACCCAAAATGTCTACCACTGGTTTTCTAAAAACTGCAAGGGCCATAAAATCATAAAATGTCTTCAACTCTAGTGCTTTGCTGAGTTTTATGTGTCTGTCTTTTTTTTTTTTCTTTCTTTCTTTCTTATTCTCCTTCTCAGATCCGGTATTTTACACTCCATAGCACAAAGTATTACTGGAATGATGCAATCCAGAACTTTGAAGTGTTAACGTAAGCAACCTGCTTTTCAATTGTGCATTTATATACTGAGTGATTTTTTAAATGTAGTACAGGATGTCTGTGAGGAGGCTGCAGTGTTTGGCCTGTGTTTATTCTGCTGTGTTCTGCTGAGGACAGGGGTCTAGAGGACCTGGGGGTGCGATCTTCTGGCATTCACTTGGAGCACAGTGACGGTCTAAGCCGAGACCAGCAGGAATACAGGTTTGAGATGCACATCCCACTGTTCAGAATGATGGGTGTCCCCCTACTCCTGCAGCATGCCTTCCCCAAGTATATTCTGTTCAGGCTCAGAAAGCAGCACACATTTTCACTCTGTACCAAACACTGCTACTGTTTAGTGTTACCTGTCTTGATCCTACACTTTCCTTGGTCATTTTTGGTGCGTTTCCCAGCTCTAGCAGGTTTACTTCAGTACAGGAAGGGTTTGGTTATTAGCTTATTAGCAGAATCAAGTACAATGAAGCAGGAAACCTGTGTAAGCAGTCCTTCATGAGAATATGCCAGCCAATAAGGATCTAGTGTGCTTTTCCTCTTGTGACCTCCTTTAATCCGACCTATATAACCCAGACTAGCCTGAAATGTGACTGGATTAAACCAGCGTGAGTGTGTGTCTGCGTCTGGGGAGCATGTTAAGCATGTAGGTGCATGTGTGAAAGCATGGCTCAAAAACTCACAACTTTTTAAAGTATTTTTAGTTCTTTTCCGTGCTTAGGCTTTTCAGTGCTTAGGCAAAAGAATAGTTTGAAGCAGTCAGAGAGCTGATATAACTACTGCTAATCATTCTCTCTGACGAAGAGAATGTTTCAGGTTTAGCCATTGGGAGTTAGTTATAGTCCTGTTCACACCTAGCATGCATCATTAGAGGACGGTGATAAGTACAGGTGTGACAAGCTTCCAGCACATTGTTGATCCTTCCAATTGAGGGAGTCTAGGACACATGATCGCATAGCATTTATAGTGTTAATGTCTTAACTGTCCACATATGATCAGATAACGAGGTAGATTTTAATACTAAGTGTGACCAGAGTCTCTGATCCACACATATTTTTCCCACTCTTTCACGTTCACAATTGCTATAATGATTTTTTAACACATTGGTATGCAAAAGAACTAAAGGGAAATTGTTAAAAGCTAAATCTATTTTGCCTCCAGAGTCGATTGTTCATATTTGCTCTCATTTTTCTCTTCACCCCTCTTGAACCCGTTTTTTTCTGGACTACTATTAGAATTCAGGTGTTTGTCCACTGCGTGTCCTTGTTAGTATATAATGGTTTTGGTTTTTGTGCTTGCAGGAGATTATTTTTTGGCGTGAATGAAATTGCTGTGAAAGTGCCTTCCCTTTTCAAGCTGCTAATCAAGGAGGTAAGACACAGATTCTGTTACAGCAGTTGGGTTTAATGTGTAATCTAAACAAGCATGGACTAACACCCATGTATTGTCTCTTTTCAACCTCTTATTAAAGTCTAAACCACATAAGTGGAATTGTAAAACCGTAGTTAGATTTTTATCTGGGTATTTTGATCATAAAACTCCCAAGCTAAGCATAATGATGAAACGGTGTGTATGTTAAAGTTAAATATTAAATATTTTGTTACTCCATGTTTATTGCTCAGTGTTGCCACCTCTGTTATTGTTCCTCTTTCTTTTTTGTCACTCTTACCTTCTTAAACTGTCATAATTCTTTCTCTATTTTCTCTCACTTGTTTTGTTTTTCTTTTTTTTCCCCCCTTCTTTTCAGGTCCTCAACCCCTTTTACATCTTCCAGCTCTTCAGTGTTATTCTATGGAGTGCTGACGAGTACTACTATTACGCCATGGCTATAGTGTTAATGTCGGTCATATCGATAGCTACCTCTCTCTATACCATCAAAAAGGTGAGTAGGGCCTTGTAGCCTCTCATACGGGAGTGAACCAGTCAAAAGGAAAGGCTTTAGTAGGTCATCATCGAATGAAAAATAATAAAGACAAGTCTGCGGTAGAAATGGCGCCACTCTCTATAGCTGTTGACACGACTGCCAAAGTCACTAAGCAACAGCTTGAATGGAAGAACTGAGTGTTTTACTGCTTGCTCAGCTGATGACATACACTATCTTCAGATAAAATGGACTAAATCAGTGTCTTTGAGGAAAATTGCACTGAATTCAGTGTCGGAATAATATTAATCTCTATCAATTCTATAAAAACTGAAACTCATGTCTCCTGTTTTTTTGTCTATGGCATGCTGTTGGTTCAGTCATATTAGAAATTAAAAACAAATAAAAGAATAAAATTGTGATTCTGTTATGGTTCGTGTACACTGATGAGCCATAAGATTATGGCTTCACACTTCGTGTGAAGTGAGTAACACTGATTACTCCATTACTGTAGCATCTATCCAGGTTTGTGATGCATTAGAGAGCAAGTGAACAGTCTGTTCTTGAAGTTTATGTGTTGGAAGCAGAAAAAGTGACTTTGACAAAGGCCAGATTGTAATGACTGGACGACTGGGTCTGAGGATCAGGAGCAAGGCATTGTTAATGCGACTGAAGCACAGATTGCTGTAAAGCTACTGGCTATGAAAGAAAGGTGGCATTACGACTTACTTCATATTGCCCTGCATAGCTACAATGGGCATATGAGCATCAGACGAGGACTATGGAGCAATGGAAGAACGTGGCCTGGTTTATATGAAAGAGACAAAAATGCACAATGAGAACAATGCAAGCCAGCTGAGGCGCTATGATTCTCTGCACCATGTTATGCTGAGAAACCTTGGTTCTTGGAATCCATGTGGATGTTACATTCGCATGTATCATGTATCTAAATGTTGTACACGTACACCCCTCCATTGCAACTGTATTGTTTAATGGTATCAGACTCTTTCATCAGGATAATGTGCTAGGAACATGATATAGAGTGTCTCAGTCCAGCTGAGCATCTATGGCACGGGTGTGGAGCTCCAGTCCTGGAGGGCCGTGGTCCAGCACGTTTTGCTGATTTCCCTGCTCAGAAACTCCTGGTTCACCTCACCAGTTAATTGTCAGGTTTAGTGAATGTGTTTGAGGAGGAGAACCATCAAACTGTGCTGGACACCGGCGCTCCAGGACCAGAGCATGAAACGCCTGATCTATGAGACTGGTCTGATCCGTGGAGAGCCTCCCACACCCCTTGCAGAACTGAAAGCATTAACTGCTACTGTTTTGGTACCACAGCACACCTTTAGAGGTCTAAAGGAATCCATAATTCAGTGAATATAAGCACCTATCAAGTAGTTACATTAAATAGAGTTAGTGTTGGGCTGATATTTGAGAAGGGGGTTATCAGTTCATCCTTACTGACAGTTTTACTTAAGTGTCTGTAGTGTTCTGTATTTGCTTAGTAGTGTAAATATTTGTTTGGCTAATTTGTGTTCCTTTTTATAGCAATACGTCATGTTACACGACATGGTGGCTGCCCACAGTATTGTTCGTGTATCAGTCTGCAGAGCCAATAACGGTATGTTTTTAGCCGCATTTAAACAATTGTTTATATCAGACCTGTACAGTAAAAACAAAAGGAACCTGTTGTATTTAGTGTGTATGTGCGTGTGTGTGTCTGGAGCCCTGAGGGCGGTACTGCAAGGCTGGATTACCTGCCTGAAGGGCATCTGGCGCAGTGGTCTCTGCCATGATGAGTCAGCATTCTGTCTGCTGTGCACAGGCGCGTGGTAAATGAGGGAACTGCTGAGCCAGTCTGGGGTACTGATGCACATACTCATTCTTTCTTTCACCCCCTTTTCTCTGTTTCTCCCTCTCCCTCTCTTATCTGTACTCACACAGAGATTGAAGAAGCGATGTCCACAGACCTGGTACCCGGTGATGTCATGATCATTCCCAGCAATGGGACCATCATGCCCTGTGATGCAGTGTTGATTAGTGGAACCTGCATTGTCAATGAGAGCATGTTGACAGGTTACTGCCATCTTATTATGGCCTCACAAGCAGTGATGATGGACTAAAGAGCTGAATCATATACAGCGGTACCTTGACTTACAAGAGTCCCAATTTACGAACGTTTTTCGAGATACGAGCGTCTCTCGGCCAATTTTTTGTTTTGAGTTGAGAGCTAAAATTCATGTTACATACTTTTGTGCTTGCAGTTTTTTTTTTTTATTCATGTGTCCAAAGAGAGTGAGTGTGAAGGACAGTGCTGAGAAGAACCAGATGATGTGCATTGAATTAAAGAAATAAATTAGAAAATCATGACCAAGGTGTGCGTGGAGTCGACTCGGCGAATCATAATATTTTCTAAACATTAAACATGAGAACATGGAGGAGCTGCTGACGGTGTGGTTGAAAAGCAGCTCGCAGGAGATCCGTAACGGAGGTGATGATCTGAAGATTCGAGCTGTTTAGGCCGATTTGCTGCAGCAGAAACAGGAGCATCGGCAAACGAGGCATCAAGCCGCCAGTTAAAGCCATTCGGGGTTTGAGAATTATAGAAAGGGGACCAGCAAAGGCTGCACATTATACTTAATAAAACCAGTTTATTGCAGCACATTCTATTGTATTGTGTTTTAATACAATATTCGCTGTATAAAAGCACATTTTTCTTATTTAAAACAACAAAATGCGGAATTTTCTGGCGTTCCGGAACGAATAAATTTCATTTCGATTAATTTCAATAGTTAAAACTGATTTGACCAGTAATTTGATTTACGAGCTCCATCACAGAACAAATTAAACTTGAGTCAAGGTACCACTCTACTTGGCATCAGTGTTTACTCCCATCAAAGACCATTCCTCTCCACTGTTTTTTTGTCTTTATTTTTTTCTGTATAGAGTGTTATATAGAGTCTAGAAAATACCTGTGTTGTTGAAAATTCCTTGAATTGTTTTAGAGACCAAGTGTTCCACAAAAAACATACCACATAAAATGACATAGAATTGAAGTCTTTAAAAGTATAAAATGTCATATTTCTCTCTTTCTCTCTCATTAGGTGAGAGCGTACCTGTCACTAAGACTAACTTGCCCAACCCCTCACCGGGTGAGAAGGGGGCAGAAGATGACCAGGTGTATAGCATGGAGGAGCATAAGAGACACACTCTGTTCTGTGGCACCAATGTCATCCAGACCCGCTTCTACTCAGGAGAACTGGTCAAAGCTGTGGTGGTCAGGACCGGTGAGTGGCTGTAGAAGTAAACTGGACATTGGGTAATTGTTCTACCAGCTCCTTATGAAGCTTTAACTACACTCGGGCTGAATTTAAAAGGCCTTCAGATTCAATGGATATTTGTTTCCAGGTATTTGGGGCAATTGTAATAGTGCACTCATTTGGCTTATTTTCCCTGTTCTGTGTCCAACAAAGGAATGTAATGTATTTTTCCTTTGCTACAACTCCAGCAGCTTCATCCACTAGCTATGTTATTGTAACCCAGTCCTAGACTTGTGTTCCTTGACCTAATGTGAGTAGTCTTGCTGGGTATGTTAAAAACATTGCTCTAGATATGTTTAAGTGCACTTCAGTCCTGAAATCACAGTATAATATTGCTCCTAACCCACTGTCCTTTTAGCCTGTTTTGAGCCATCAATTCTAATACTTGATGCAGCTGATAATAATGCAAAACTGGCTTATTTTACTGTGTTTAAATCCTAACAGTAAAGCAACCATCCTTAGTTTACCATACTTAGTACATGTAGACTCTCACATATACCCTTTCTTTCCTCCAGGGTTCAGTACAGCCAAGGGCCAACTGGTTCGTTCGATCCTGTACCCTAAGCCCACAGACTTTAAGCTGTACAGGGATGCCTACATGTTTCTGCTCTGTCTAGTGGCAGTAGCTGGCATTGGCTTCATCTACTCGATTGTGCTGAGCGTAATGCACAAGGTAGAACATTGTCCTACACACCAGTATATCAGTATGAATTGAGCAACGATATTTAAGCTAAGAGAGATGAGATAAACCTTTATTAGTACCATGAGTGGAAAATTTCTTGAATCATTTACTTTGTCTCAAACTTCATGCTTCCAAAGGTTCCAGCTAAGACCATCATCATTGAGTCACTGGACATAATCACGATCACAGTCCCACCTGCACTGCCTGCAGCCATGACAGCAGGCATTGTGTATGCCCAGCGGCGCCTCAAGAGACTTGGCATCTTCTGCATCAGCCCTCAACGAATCAACATATGTGGCCAGCTCAATTTGGTCTGCTTTGACAAAGTAAGCTTCAACATCCTCAGCATAAAACATTGTATCGATTTGCAATGTAGTCAATTAAGTCATTTAAAATGTTTAAGCAATAAACGTATTATAAAACATGACTTTGGTTAATGACTTACCAAAATGCTACTTATTTTTTGTACAAACCAACCCAGTGCATGTACGCTGTAAGAATATATGAAAAATTAGTTCTGTGCAGAAGAGATTGCAACCACTTGTCTTTTCACTTTTATACACTGCGGCAGCAATATTTGTGCTGACACTCTTCATTCTATTATGCCATATGCCTGATTTACTTTAACTGCAGAATTGTGTGCTCATGACACCAGTAACTTATTAAACAGCCCTACTGAATATTGTCTCACCTTCTCACTCAGAGTGTATGACTCCGGCTTTTTTTTTTTTTTTTTCCCCTGCAGACGGGCACACTCACAGAGGATGGTCTGGATATGTGGGGTGTGCAGAGAGTGGAGAATGGAAGGTGGGCATCATTATTCTCATATAAGTAATAAGCATGGTCCCATGTTTCAGATATGTTTGTACTGATTCTACACACAGGTAGAAGCACAGCTTCATTTAAGTTACTGCTTTGCATACATGTTTGTGGAACCTACCTACTCCTACTGAGGTTCTCTTTGTATAGTCCTGATGTTTCTGGCCTTTTTCTTGCCCTCTAGTTTCCATCACACTGAGGAGAATGCCTACAAAGAAAGTCTGGTGAAGTCTCACTTTGTTGCCTGTATGGCCACCTGTCATTCTCTCACCAAGATCGAGGGCCAGCTCTCTGGAGACCCTCTGGACCTGAAGATGTTTGAGGCCACTGGTTGGGTTTGTACCTCATCTCCTGTTGCTATAGTCCACAATCAGTTCTTGACAAGGGAAGAGTCTGGACCAGCCCATATGCTGGCCTCCTCAACTTTTGGTCATGAATCATGTGGTTTGTTCTTTAGTAGCAGTAACGTTTCTATAAAAAAACTCTTAGTATTTTCTGCAGCATTCTGTCTTGTGATTGTTAGTGATTATAATCATATCATGCTTATGTAGTTAGTGATTCACTTCAACAGTAAGTGAAGCAGCAAGATAAGCAAACTAGAAAAATGTGCAAATGCAAACCACACATCTGCTCATATAGAGGATTTGAAAATAATCAGATGTGTGGTTTTAATTCACTGAAGCTGTTGTTCAACCTAATTTCCATTAAGTAAACTATACCTTCTATGCGCCCAAGATCCTAGAGGAGGCCACAGAAGAGGAGACTTCACTCCACAATCCCATTATGCCCACTGTAGTGCGTCCACCCAAGCAGCTTCTTCCAGAGCCAGCAATGTCTCCAGAGCAGGACATGGTGCGTTTGTCTTTCCCCTCTGCACACTCCATTAGAACAATACATTAGGACCATTTTCTAGGAGCATCTTTCAGCTGAATCAGTCACTGACATTCCTTCTCACTGTTACAGGAGCTGTATGAACTGTCGGTAAGTAATTGAGTCGCCATCTAAATGCTGTATCTAGGTAAGAATGTAGAGGAGCTTGTCTAAATTTTGGGTGTTGCAGGCATCCCACGAAATTGGAATTGTGCGGCAGTTCCCTTTCTCCTCTGCGTTGCAAAGAATGAGTGTGGTGGCCCGGCTACTAGGCGAAAAACGCATGGATGCATACCTCAAGGGGGCGCCAGAAGTGGTGGCAAGTCTATGCAAAAAAGAGACAGGTTGGTTGAACACGTTTGTGAAGCTGATAGCAGTACAGGTAAATTTGTCAGTGTTACTGTTCCCTGCGCAAGTTGGTGCTTGCTCAAAGCTCATCCCACGCATTGTTTCACAGTGCCACAGGACTTTGCTGAAGTACTTGAAGAGTACACCAAGCAGGGTTTCCGTGTCATTGCCCTGGCACACAGACGCTTGGAGTCAAAACTCACCTGGCATAAAGTACAGAACATCAGCAGGTACACCTGATACTACTTCTCTGTACTGAATAAGTGCTGTGCGGACCCCCCACTCATTGAGCGTACTTTACTACCTATGTCTGTATGAACTACTATTAATTGAGCACATTCAGCGTCTTAGACTGGTGCCTTTTCACTTTTCAGATAAAAATAAAATCGCACAGCTGTGCAATGTTTTACAGTGAAAAAAATGCATCTTGAAGTGCCAATACACCTGCATTCATTTTGGAATTCAAATTTTATTTTGTAGTAGTATTTAAAAGGTCTGCTGAATGTTTTCTATTCTCTGTATTCCAGAATATTCTGGCTCTTTGCACATTTATGTATTAGCTGTATTTAAAATGACTGTTTTGTGGTTAGAAATGTACACCCCTAGAAAGATCTTCTACTAAGGATTTAGTTGTATTGATGTGCATTGATTTGAATCCGTAGAGATCATATAGAGACCAACATGGAGTTTCTGGGGCTGATCATCATGCAGAACAAGCTGAAGGCTGAGACTCCAGGAGTGCTAGAGGACCTCAGACGGGCCAATATCCGCACAGTCATGGTCACAGGTACTGGGAAAAAATTAACCTCTTGCTATTACCAGTGTGTGGCCATTAGCAAGCTGTAAAGCAATCGAGCAGTTTAATGCCACTCTCACTGGGTTCATTAGGTATTTTTAAAATCCCATTTAATAAAGGCCTCAGCTCAGGCTTACCGACAAAACGCTCAATGTACCATTGTGAATGAAATCACACTAGATTGAGCTGTAACCTATAAATTACTCACAGTGTGTCATGAGGTTTGGGATGGACCTGCCAGCACAGTCTGACCTCTCTACTTTGCACAGGTGACAATATGCTGACCGCCATCTCTGTGGCACGGGACTGCGGCATGATCCCCCCACAGGACCGCGTCATCATTGCTGATGCCCTGCCCCCCAAAGACGGCCAGGCAGCCAAGATCAATTGGCGCTATGCTGACAACCCTAGCAAGCACCCCAGCAAATCTGTAACACTAGAGGTCAGTCTATACCCTCTGCTGGACAGACACTGCTATTGCAATGGCACGCAGCAGCCTGGGCACTTGTTTCAGGAACAGAAGTCCACTATTTGTTAGCAGTTGCAGTGTGGTTGGGTCACCGGAATTGGGTGAATAAATGAATCAATGAGTGAATTGTTCTTTACAGCTGGCCTAGTGTTCAGTCCACCAGAGAAAAAGATTTATGCAGCTCATTTTTGTTGTATTAAGGGGGGGTAGTGGCAAACCCTCATTATGTTCATTTTATTTACTGATTTTCTGTTTGATGTAAATCGCAAGGTAAAAGATGCATATGATGGAAGGTTGTTTTAGCAAATGTATACCACCAATGGGAATTTTGATAAAACAGGTTTTAATTTTGAAAATAAAATTTACTTAAATTACAAAATCTAAAGGTATATAATTATAGACCATGGTGTGTTTTTCATAAAATAGATGTTTTTATTCAGGAAAATCTCTCATTTCCAACAGAATGAGCGCTTTTCTTAGTGGGACATGTTTTTTGCCAATGTTTTAAAAATCAGTGATAGAATGACATCCAATCTTCATTTGTAATAGAACATGTTATATGCATTGATCTAGGAGGTAGAGATCAGTGTGGAGGACAAAGCTGAAGAATGGAAGTCCATGCAATACCACTTTGCTATGAGTGGCAAGTCATTTGCTGTCATTACTGAGCACTTCCAGGACTTGCTCCAGAAGGTTAGAATACTTATTTTGCACAGGCTACTTGTATTTCACGTAGATTTTTCTCCCAAGTGTCAATTATTTTGAGAATTGTGTTTTGGCTAGGGATACACCGATCAATCGGCCAGCGATCGGAAACGACCGATTTTTGGCCTGATAGGCCTGATCGGTGATCAGCCGATCACCCACACGTATTGCTGATTTCAAATCTTGTGCATGCGCTTTACTTGCAGCACAGACACGCGCGCATTCAGGCTGCGTTCACAGGGCAGACCTAACAGAATTTCTGGACAGACAGAAATGCTTTTGTTTACCCAAATAAACTTGTCATTTTGTTCAATTTGTGGCATTTTGTCAATATATGTTGCTTAGACAAAAAAGTGTTTGTTATTTTTTGTTCACTCACTGCACCTTTGAAAGCATATGTTAAACTTTAGTTGTATTGAGCTTTATTTGGGGGT
>JBBPDH010000036.1:14859351-14870968 GCA_037974565.1 Clupeocharax schoutedeni | reverse complement strand
TTTTTGGTTCTGCAGAGGAACATCTTGCATTTGCTGCTCCTCATTGCAGTCCTTGCTCCCAGCATGCAAACCCTCACTGAAAAGCCCAGGAGCTCCTCTACAGAACACATGTCCACTATAAAGGACAGAAATGAATGGGCCGGGTCTCAGGAGGTTGTTGTTAGCTAGTTTCCTCCTCTTTTGTTCAAGGCCCTAATTGAACTATTTGTTTTAAATTCCAGTGTGTAGCTGTTCATTCATTCTAAAGGTCCAGTCTGTCTTTTACCTGTTATACACTTTTTTTTTACAAATTGAGTATAACCTGTGGGCCAAGGCCTGCTGTGACATCTTGATTAATCCTGCTCCTGTGTACTTAAATGTGGCACACTCGCTTGCCCTAACACACACACACACACCTACAGAGCCCCTTTCTGATTTTCTCTCTCTCTCTCTCTCTGAGGAAATATATTATTAATTTGAGATATTTAAATAATTTTTCGCTGCGACAGTTGAAGCTTGAAGTCGTGCTAGTAGTAAAAAATATTGTGATGGTAGTAGAAAGGTAGTAAAATGGTAGTAAATTCAACTTAAGAATCTCTGTATAAACCCTGAACTAGTAAATAGGGAAAGGAAGTACCACATTACATTAAAAAAGCTGAAACTCATTTTTTTGTGTCGATGTCGCAGCAGCTCTAATTTCCTGTTATCTAGGGGAAAAAATCGGTATCGGAAAAATCGGTATCGGCCGATCACACTTACACAAAATCGGTAATCGGAATCAGCCAAGAAAATTGCAATCGGTGCATCCTTAGTTTTGGCCAGATTAATTGTTATTGTTTCAGGTTAGTTTTTAAATCAAATGACAGTGTTTCTGTTTATTGGTATTTTGTGTAGCTGGTTTTGCACGGAACTGTGTTTGCAAGAATGGCTCCGGACCAGAAGACCCAGCTAGTGGAGACACTACAGAGCGTGGAGTGGGTGTTATGCCAGTACACAAACACACACACACACACAAACACAGTCATGCTGCCTTACACACTCATATACACACAACAATAAAATGTAAGCTTTATAGATCCTGAATCTACCTCTCTCTCTTTTTCATATCTAGTTATTTTGTTGGAATGTGTGGAGATGGGGCCAATGACTGTGGTGTAAGTTTATTTTGTTGTACAGTAGCTGTGTTGGCTTTCTGTTTTTTTTAATAGTGTTACATTTACTAAACAACAAAGCTATTCTTCCTCCTCAGGCACTGAAGAGAGCTCACGGGGGCATTTCACTCTCTGAGCTGGAGGCTTCAGTGGCCTCTCCCTTCACCTCTAGAACTCCCAATATCTCCTGTGTACCCAACCTCATCAGGTATGACACCGTTTGTATGAAGCCCCTGCTATATCTATGGCAAAGCATGTCACTGTGGGACACAGATACCAAGGAGACTAATTTGATTGAAAATCTGATAATGCAGAGTGTATACATTCACATTCTGGCACATTCAAAAAACAGATGAAAATAAGTCACAAATGCAAATCTGGTATAAAAATATTTTTCTAAAATCATACAACGCTTTTGTGAGGTCTCTTGCTAGCATTGTATGGATAAGTAATTCTTTGTTAAATAAGCAATTCTTTGTTTTGATATTTGTAACATAATGCAAGACATGCAAGTGACATAAGAATCTGAGAAAATGTTAAGTGTCTAATTCTGACGGATTTATGTTGACCGGTATGCACATTTTATTAAATTAAATTTAAACAGTAAATTATTGTTGGCATATTATCTTCAGTAGATCATGAACTGCAGGAGGAAATACAATCTTTCTAACATTACCTTTACACAAATATTTCAAGATTAAATATGGATTCTGTTTGCTGACGTCTGGTGGAGAATATGTGCTGTAACAAGCTAGTGGTTACTGTTGGTGACTAAAATGCCTTGTGGAAATGAAAGAGAAAAGTTGTGAATGAAGCGGTTTTAACTATTCGCCAGAGCCATTTAGATCAGAATTACTAATTGCTCTGGGTCTGAACAATCGTACGCCTTGGGATATAACTCTCTGCGAAATTTACTTTAGTCTAGGAATGGGCTGGATTGCAAAAATGTAATCTTGATACGTGAAGAAATTTTCATGTCAAATGTCACATGTCCCAATATTTCCTAATGTTGATTTTTTTTTTTTACAGTTTAACAGGTCTGATAATACTTTGATAATGCTCTTTTTGTAATAAAAATGCAGTTAGCAGTCTAATACAGTACTCTCAGAAAAGCATATTGTGACACACAATTTATCACAATAATGATGACACATTGCCCAGCTAAACTTCGACCGTAAAGTAACACACACATTTTTCTGATCTTTCTGTGTAATCAACATGTTGTTCAGGGCTGTATGTAAACTCGTGAGGGTCATATAATCACCAAGAACAGGTTTGGACACTTGTTCAGTTTTAATTGCTGATATGTTTTTGCAGGGAAGGCCGAGCTGCTCTCATCACATCCTTCTGTGTGTTTAAGTTCATGGCCCTATACAGCATCATTCAGTACATCAGCGTTACCTTGCTCTACTATGTGAGTGTCATCCTGCAATACAGCCCAAAGACAAGCAACAAATTTAATCTTCTCCACATCATTTCTGTGTAATTGGTTTTAAGAAACCTTCATTATACCAGTTTTTTTATTTTATAACTTTAAGTTTGAATTTCTTAAACTGCTTACATACATATGTTGTGCTTACACGCACTTCTTGTTATTGTGAAGTCCTGTTTCTGCCCATATTGGAATCAGACTCACTGGAAATGCTCTTTTCAGATCCTCAGCAACCTGGGAGACTTTCAGTTCCTCTTCATTGATGTTGCCATCATCCTTATTATTGTATTTACCAGTGAGTATTATTCACAAAACTAATTGTTGGTGTTGAAACAAAACCATGTATCTCAGTTTTTGTTGATTTTGACTTATTGCATAATTTGAAAATATTTGGAAATAATCTAACCTGCTCTGTCAAATTTGACCATTTGTAATGGTCCAAAATGTTATGTTTCTCTCTCTGTCTCTCTCTGTGTGTCTCTCTCAGTGAGTTTAAATTCTGCGTGGAAGGAGTTGGTGTCCAGGCGGCCCCCTTCTGGTCTGATCTCAGGGCCTCTGCTCTTCTCTGTGATGACTCAGATCCTCATCTGTCTGGGATTCCAGACCATCGCCTTCCTCTGGGTCCGTAACCAGAGCTGGTATGAACCCTGGACCCCTAACTCTGAGTGAGTACTTACCTATATCATTCATCCAAATCTTACTATAGAAGTGTATACACTGTAGTTTCTGCCTTTAAGACAGAAACCGTAAGTGATATTGGCTTGTGGTCAATTATTTATTTTCCTTCTTACTTTCAGTGCTTGCAATACCTCCTCCCATACCAACTTCTCAGAGAACTACACAGAGGCTGATGAACACAACATTAAAAACTACGAGAATACTACCCTGTTCTACATGTCCTCTTTTCAGTACCTCATCGTTGCCGTTGTGTTTTCTAAAGGCAAACCCTTCCGTCAGCCTAGCTACAAAAACTGTGAGTGCCATCTTTCATTGTGCTGTGTACCTAGAGCGATATCCAGAAACAGGTCTAGATGTTATTTCTTCACTTTGAATTTTGGGGCTGGGACCATTTATTAGACTTATTAGACCATGCAAAAAAAAAATGTATTACATGTTCTTAAGGTGCTTTAAGACTGAATGCGGCAACGCTGAAATCCATTCTTTTCTATGGTTGCGCGCCGATCTGTGGCCTTGTACACGCACCGCGGTCAGTGTTGACATTTGTTTAACTTTGACTGCTGCGCACCGTGACGCATTTTCGCACAACCAATTGAATCAAAGCATTGAACTGGGCTAAGGTTCAAACCGCCCTGTCTAAACACAAACTTACACACACACATATATACACAAAGCGGTTATGGAGGAAAAGCCAATCTTAATAGTCTCTGAGTGTCCTGAAATCTACAAAGCCCACAGCATATTCTTTCTAGCGCTAGCTCTGTTAGCCAGGACAGGAGAGTTTAGAAAACCACGCCTACTTTTTGCACTGAGCCCCACAGCAAGCACGGAACGTTCTCGCTGTTTCCTGAGAGGAAACGCAAACCTCGCGGCAATCACAGCGCATGCCGTGTTTGGTCTGAAAGTGGCTTTAGTGTTTAGTGTCTCCAAACAAGGCAATTTTTATGGAGGGGAAAAAAAGCAAGCGTTTGCTTCCATCAACACACAAGCTAAACTTCAAAACCAATTTTTTTCCTTTTAAACTCCTCCTGTGATATGAAATTGTAAAAAATGTGTGGCTTAATAAAAAAATGTTGTCTTACCAGCCCTACAATATCTTGTACTGTAAAAGCGATGTGTGTATGTGATTGTGTGCTCACTTGTCTTTGTGTGTCTGTCCACAGGGCCCTTTATGTTGTCTGTGCTTGGCCTCTACTTCTTCCTGTTCTTCATTATGCTTTTCCCTGTGCCTGCCATCGATGACGTTTTAGAGGTACGTCCAGCAGAATCTTTATTTTGTCCTTGGGGTGCCATGGACACCAGGGATAGGCAATATAATGTTATTGTACCCTCAAAATAACATGATATTCTTTTCTGAGCAACAGGGCAATTATCAGTACTCTAAAAACATTGTCCAACTGCTTAATTAGTCCTGTTTAATTGGATTTAATGAAGTGGTTTGTTATGCACTTTATTTTTTAAAAAATGTTTCGAATGTGATGTGCTTTTCATGGCTGTGATCTCTTCCAGATTGTGTGTGTTCCATTCAAGTGGCGTCTCAATTTGGTATTTTTAGTGGTGGTCAACGCTGCTGTGTCTGTCTTTGTGGAGGTAAGTGGTGTAGCACGTTTTGATTATCATGTATTTTTAAGTATTGTTATTTGCAAAAAGGTCATTAACTTTTCCAGCTTTGATCTGGTTAGTTTGTTTCAAAAACAGGGCAACAAAAACTCAGTTCATATTGTATATTAGCTATCATTGCTCACAATTTTAAAACTGTTCAATTTGTAACCTTTCATTAATAATGTCTTTCCTTAAAGGATGTTTAGTGAACCGTACCAGACCATCAAATGTGCATTATATTATATTATATATAATACATTAAATTTGCTCATGCTGTAACCTAATGATAACCTTCTAGTCCTCTGGCTGGGTTTTACAGTCACCTATAAATATGCCATATATATTTTTAGACACATACAAATATGTGCATGTATAAACATCATAAATCCTGTGTGCTTTGTCATGCTATTGCATTAAGCCAATTATAATTGACAATTGCAGCTGAACTATGAAGTGTGTAGTGTGATCATGTCTACCTCCAGCTTCCTTTGACTACCTTTGAATCCCCCAAGATGTAGAAACCCAGAGCATATGCCTCCTCCTCCGTCTCGGGACCTGTGCAACTAGGCGGAAACGTCACTGATTGACAGCTGCCGGCTGTAAGCTTTGCACTGCTCTGTAGTGAGCGCCCAGCCCTAGTGTCTCCTAAGCTAATTAGCTGCCTGCTACTGAGCGCAGGTGAAGCCGTCTCCTTCGCTACCCTCTGAAACCTGCTATGTTTCAGCCAATCAGCAGGAAAGATCAGACCATAGTGACCAATCATGTGATTAAAAGCGCGACAATACCCAGTGATCCGTTTAGTTTTTGCCCCCCCCCCAGATGAACATGATGAACTGCTGACTATTTAATTATTTTCTTATTGTCCACGCACTCCTTCACACTCTCTTCCTCTCTCTCTCCATGACTAACGCACAGCCTGAAATCACCCCCTTCTGAATAGGTGTTATATAGTTTTGCTACTCAAACGAAACTGCTAAAGCAATTGAGATCTTATGAAAGCGATGTGATCAGTAGCTCTCTTCATTCTTTCCGCCCCACTGCAATATTCCATAGACCCTCGTCCTTGACGTCGTCTTATGGAAGCTTGTGTTCAGCCGAGACAAGCAGGGCAGCTATGGCATCCTTCCAGCCGCCCCGCCACCACAGGTTGGGAAATCTGACACTTCTGTTCACCGTTGCCGTTTTCACATCCTCGTGTTCCTTCCCTCTCTCTTTTTGCCTTCTCACTCTGTCTCTTTCTCTCACTCTTCACTCTCTTCCCTTAACTGCACTCTATGTATTACTCAGCACCTGGTTGTAACGTTTGACTTATGCATGCACAAACATGATTTCTCTGAACGCTACTCGGGAGCCCCCTAGTGGGCACCTCCTGCTGTGGAGGTTACGATTACCTCAAACTTCTTCCTCCCTCTAATACTTCTAATGCTCCCTGTGTAGTGGCTACTGTAAGCAACCTTCTGCATGCACCTCGAATGCTTTCTCTTTGTTAGAACTGGCTGTGTGGGGGGATCATGATCCAGGTATGTTTCTACCAGAGACTAAAGGAAAAGTTAACATGGGAAAACCTGTTTGGTTTTATTCTGTCTGGACCCGGGATCAGTGCTGGATTTTAACATTAGTAGTCTTATTGAACTATACTGGAATGTCATAAGTTTGGGTCTGTTGTCGTCGGGTCACTATATTTGGTCAGTCAAATTGAGCTACTTAATATAATGCCATAGGATTAATCCAGCATAAGAGCAGAGATCTGATATTTATTATACACAAATGCAGCATTATGTTTGTGGATTACTGTATTTTTAAAACGATTGGTCATTTTGTAAAGGTCAGTTTATACAAACAGCAGATACAAAGTCTTCTTTCCCCTCTTTTCTGTTTCCCTTGTTTTTTTTTCGTGTGTGTGTGTGCGTGTGCGTGTGCGTGTGCGTGCGTGCGTGCGTGCGTGCGTGCGTGCGTGCGTGCGTGTGTGTGTGTGTGTGTGTGTGTGTGCGTGTGCGTGTGCACATGTAGGGAGGAATAGACTGTTGTGGCTCCAAATACCTTTCCTGGCTGTTCTGCCGAAGGCGGAGGGTGCCAAAAGCACGTTACATGCATTTGGCCCAAGAACTGAGTGTGGACCCTGACTGGCCCCCAAAACCCAAAACCACCACGGAAGCCAAACCTCCCCCTCGGCCTGAAAATGGCTCCTACCAAATCATATCTGCTTCCTAGCACCCCCCAGCCTACTGCTTTCACATTACACTGGGATGGATCACCACTGGTGGGGGGTGCTTACTTTCACTAAAGACGTTTTGTTTAATGTAAGATGGTGAAGACTTGCTTGTACCAATCTTGGAAAACAGACCGTGCTTCATGCCCTGCACAGAGGAATAGCGCAAGAAAAAATGGCACTTCATGCTGCCGATGTGAGGTGTTTTTCCCCTTTTTTGCTGCTTCAGCTCCCTTCTTCCTGCCCCTTCCTTCAGGTGGGTGGGAATCATGGGCTGAGAATTATGGATGCTTTGCCCCATGGGGCGTGGTCTACATGAGACCACCATTAGGATACAACTGTCAACAATAATTACCTTCAGTTTCGCAAGGTATGGTTCATTCTGTTGTCACATTATTAAAAGGACCTGATCTGTGCACAGATATCAGAACTAATTTGGTAGTGGAGCTGGGTACTCCAGACCAAACCTGATTCATTGTGCTGTTAGCCACATGTTGAGTGGGCTGTATGGTAGGGGCTGCATGATGACCCTTTGGAAACATTGCCAGCAATTTGCATGTGGAGCCAAACTGTAACAGCGTCAGTATTTGCACCCATTTTTTAAAAAAAAAAACATTGTTAACATGCAAGATCGTTTCCTTTTTGCGTTTCTTCCCATGGAAGAATAGAGTTGTGATTTAATAGTGGAAGGCCATGTGTGCTCTCTGAAAAGGGCATAGTCGATGACTGTGGGCAGCGCCAGTTGGTAAGCCTGTTAGCAGTGCTAGCTTAAGTGCCAGGAGAGACAACTCCTGAAAATGGCCATTTCTCACTCAAGTGACTATATTTTCATTTGACAACTATACATTCACATATGGCAATCTGAATCAGCACAGTGGCCAGCCAGTGAGATGACCAGTAGACACTGAATAATTATTGTTCCTGGGTAGTATTGGGGGTGGGGGTGGGGGGGTGATGATTAAACACTGCTTGAAAGGCACTAGTTGACTTCATAGTTATTCATTTTGATTAAGCAAAAATCCAAAGGCTATAGAAGTGTTGCAGTAACCTCTGACATAGTTTCTGCTCCAACTTCTATACGTGTCTGTATTTGCATCCATTCGTATCTTAGAAATAGAAACAGGGCTGAAGCAAAAGGATTTTGACTGATTCTGGGATCTACATCTTTTAACAGTATACATGAACAGCTAGACTGATTCTGCACCTGCCTTAGCACAGCCAGACATCTGTCTTTGGACAGGCAGGCCTACTAGCAAAAGCAGTTTAACCAGAAAAAGTGAAATACCCCAGCACTATGGATATCAGATCAATTTGTCCTGTCAACCGTTCCTTGTACAGTTGCAACACTCTGTTTCTGTGTGTGGTTCAGTTCACCTGCCATCAGTTTGCAGTATTGGTGAGATCTCTAAGTAATTCGAGAGTTTGTGGATGTGAATTTATTTATTGTCGCGAACCAGACATATCAAATGTGAATCCTGTCTTGTATATTCAGTGCAGAAATGCAGGACAGACTGATTCCAATCCAAAGCCTGTGGTTTTTAGAGAAATATGCATTTCAAATAAATTAATAAATAATGCTAAGCGATGTCACTCAGAAAATGAGTTTTATATACTTATGTGCTCGGTGCAGTTTCATTAAGGTCAATGTTCTCAGTTTCTCTGAAGTATAACAAAATGCTAAACCGTCAACTGATACACCACAACCTGTTAATCACCTTAACGGTCAAAGTAGGTCTGAATGCCGTAGGATTGGACCAGTAATGCAAATTACTAAAATTTCTCCTCGCGTGTTTTGCTTTTGACTTGGGTGTGTTAAAACTGCCTTGTTTAGGTGATGAACAATATCTCTATTATGAGGGTTTTTCACATATGAATGAATTAGAAAAACACAGAAACCCACATATTTAACAGCATCCCATGAACTTTTGGTGCAATATCTGTATTGTGCTATGGAAAATGAAAACCGACATATATGAATATCTGAAACAAGCGTTGTATTGTATGTGCTGCCAGGACATAACTGCTCTGAAAATGATAGGATTTTTATTGCCATAGGCTTTTGCTGCCTGTATATCTATCTAAAAATGTATTTTTATTTATGCTTGCTCAAACTTGGCTTCAGAATCAGCTGTTGATATTTTGTGTCTGGGGCCTTGATTTTTTTTTTTGTTTGTTTGTTTGTTTTTTGGTTCTTTCTAAATAAGGGCTGTAGCTTTAGACATTTTTCCTCATAGTTATCCTTTGGTACTATTTCATAATAGAAATGATCATGTTCTACTGTCTGTAAATGTCTGTGATGTCTGCATAACTGTCTTTGATTGTCCGTTTTCTTAGCGCAGGTGTCTGTTGGGCATTTTCTGAAAGATGAATTGATTTATTACTGTAATTGTAGATGATATGAACAAATCCTCTACAATGTCTGTGCATTCAGAACTGCAGCCGTGTCATCTCAGCATGTCATCATGTAGTGTCCTTGGCCTCCCCCCAAAAAATAAAAATACAAGATGCATAAGGGATTCCACAAAGCTCATTATGAACATGACAATCCCTTTGAGTGCTTTGTCCATAACTGTCTGCCGTTGTCTAGAACAACTTTTTAATTGGGGAAACCATTGGATTATATCTGTTTTTATTACTGTTGGCATTTTTCTTGTTACTTTGTGTGGACATTGCTTCTTTCCTTCACCTCTGCAAGTGCCAGGGAAGGATTTCACTATTTACAAGCACCTTAAAGCGCTAATCAAATGTTAAGGCTCGCATACGTAGAAGGGAGTCCAAAACTATTGCTGTTTGTCATCTGTTGACATACTTATCTCTGAAAAAAGGTACCGAAAACCAGCTAAAAGTGAATAGCACGACAATGGGGTTTTTGGGTTTTTTTCCCTTTTTGTTTCTTTTGGGTGGGGTGGGGGGTTGTTTTTTTCTGTCCTACACTAGGCAGGACAAGTTGTTGCTAAGAGTAATAAGCGTAGACATACATAGAAATGCACATGTAAATGTTGGCTGTCTCCAGTTTAGCTTTGTCCTTGCATTTCCCCTGCAGGTGTCCACAAACGTACATCTCGTGTGCTTGTTCAGATCTTTGTGACCTGCCTATTTTCATGGACACAGTGATCTGAAGATCAGAGAATCTTAGCAGATCTTACTCCTGTTAGTGTTTTTTTTTTTTTTTTTTTTGTACTTTACATGTACGCAGGTATGTTTGGATGCGCTTACAAAAAACATTGGACAATTTATTTTGATTTTCATGATCAAATGGTTTAATACCCTCAGGAAACTATACTCATATTTGGTAGAAATAAACAATCGATGTTAAATAACAAAGGACAAAATTGCTATGGGTCAGTATCTCTGGTATCATCTATGGGTAACGTTGCATTTATGATCCATAAACCGTGGGAAAATTCACTTCTTTTTTTTTTTTTACCTTTCCCCTATTTTTTTTTTTTTGTAGAAAATTGTAAATGATACCTTTTTATCTGTAATTTATTTTCTATTTATTTTTGGTTTTTTGATTTTTTTTAAAAATGAAGATGATTGTAAATGTCACTGATTTTTTTTTTCTTTTTATTTTGGAATAAATAAAAGGTTGATCAACTTTGCCTTGAGTTTACTAGGAGAACTAACAGTATAGTACTGATGACGATTCCTTTTTTTTGGGGGGGGGACAGAAGGTTGAAGGTTAATGCTTCGTAACTGTACAAATAATTCACTTTGCATACTCACGTGCATACAGTGACTTGCAAAAGTATTCTGCCTCCTTGAACTTTTCCACATTTTGTCACATTGCAGCAACAAACATGAATCTATTTTATTAGAATTCCATGTGAAAGACCAATACAAAGTGTTGTACACTTGAGAAGTGTAGCGAAAATAAATACATGATTCCAAACATTTTTTATAAATAAATAACTGAAAAGTGGGGTGTGCGTAATCATTCAGCCCCCTTTGGTCTGAGTGCAGTCAGTTGCCCATAGACATTGCCTGATGAGTTCTAATGACTAAATAGAGTGCACCTGTGTGTAATCTAAAGTCAGTACAAATACATCATACCTGTTAAGTATCCCGTTTTGGCGGGGAATTCCCGTAATTTACCCATCTTTCCCGCCGTCCTCCCGTATTAGTATTTTCCCGTAAAGCTCCCGTATTTTAACCTGCGTTATTTAAAACAAAACCAAAAAAAGCCCCCTCCCCCCAAAAAAAATCTGTCACTAGCCTCGCAATAACTGGCACCTGCAGTAGCCTACTACAGGCATATGACTACAGGTAGTGTAGGTGGCAGTTGTTGCGAGGTTAGTGTGTGAAGTCACAGACAGATGATGGACGCCAGGGCAGAGAAGGAAGGCACTCCTGCCAAACAAACAAAACCCTCGTGTATACCGCGATCAATGGGACGATTTTATTTTTCTGAAGAAAAGCAGGGTGGGGGACAGTCGCGCGTTTTGTAAGATTTGAAACTGCGACTTAGCTTCGCACACGGGGGAAGGAGTAGTTCGGTAAAGTTGGAAAGACATTGACAGATTCGAACTTCGCGGCTCAATAAATCTTAAACAAAACGTTCTTACA
>JBBPDH010000036.1:14841711-14858195 GCA_037974565.1 Clupeocharax schoutedeni | reverse complement strand
TGCACACTTATGGGAACTCCTGCTGCAGAGTTGGGAAGAACTTTCTGCCGAATGAACATTGAGACACTGAACCGCTTTAATTTTAATACAAACAAACAGAAAACATGGGTGTTCTAAAACTTTTGACCGGTAGTGTTTGTTTGTTTGTTTATTTATTTATTTATTTATTCATTTATTTATTGGTGTGTGTGTGTGTGTGTGTGTGTGTGTGTGTGTGTATGTATTGTTTTATACACTTCTTTAGCCACACTTGATTCAAAATTCCAAACAAATTTTTTAGAGAAAATGTAAAAATAATACATATTATATAAATGATACATGTATTTATTATACCTTGGAACACTCTTACATTATTTCAACTGTAACAAATAGTAAAGGTAAGGGCAGAGTGTGTTTGTGTGACTGTTTCATCAGATCAGATACTGAATCAGGAGTGAAGCTGCTGGAATACAGACCATAGAAAAGCTGCACTCAAAACACATATGGAGGCATTTCTTATTTTTTACACAGCTAACAAACACTGCAATAGTTCATTATAGAATAGCAACCTGTACATTTTACACACACACACACACACACACACACACACACACACACACACACAGTACAAACAGTAAACACAAATAAGGGAAATGTATCATATATGATATGATTATCATATCATCCTTACCTGCTGTAACATTGATCATGTTTCTGCGACTTTCTTACAATTAGATTTAAAACCACACCCAGTGAGACCCATGAAGAAGACGACTCTCAAAAAGGCATCAACAAAGCCGCCAAAGGAGGAATCTCCTATGGAGAGTACCTGCAGGTATATTGCATCAAACGAATTGAGATGAAAGAGTAAATTTGTATTACATTAAAAAGTGAGGACTACCAACACAACATGACAAAAGAGAAGAAAAGAATACACATAAAAAACTGTCTGTACTGTGAAGTAGGTTCAGTTATGTAAATGTAAATCATGTTTTTTTAAATCTCCTCCTAGCTGGATAAGATCACTAATGCTCAGGTGCTGCAGAGTGAACTGAGAGGCATGAAAATCCATGATGAGCACCTGTTCATTGTTACTCACCAAGGTAAATTGCGTGTGCTTGCTGTCACATTTTCCCGTAGCCTAAACAGTTCAACTGGTCAGAATCATCAGAGATACGTTTATTCGTTTATTAGTGTTTTTCATGCTGATTTCAGATCTGTTTAGTTTTTTCTGCGCGTACAGTTTTTCTATATTGTTCTATATTGCATGATAATTAGCATATAATAATCATATGCTGGTGTGTTTTCCTGACTGACACTGATCATAATATCTATGCCACCGTGTGCGCCTGTCTGACTTCACACTGAAAATATTGAAACAGTTACTTTATTTATTTATTTTTTTTAATAAAAACCGCACACAAGTCTATTGCAAATCTAATGTTACTCATTATTCAAAAAGTGAAAAAACAGAAAGCAAATCTGAAATCAGAAAGAAAAACGTGTGTGTTGTGATTTAAATATGCTCTCTTTCTTTTGTAGCTTATGAGCTGTGGTTTAGGCAGATTTTGTGGGAGCTTGATTCGGTGCGGAAACTTTTCATGCACCATCACGTGAGTGGATGTTCAGTTATATCTCACTTATCACATTTACACGTGAAGTGCGACAGCGATCAGTACTGAGGAGGGTTTTGTTCTCAGGTTCGTGATGAAAGGAATATGCTGAAGGTGGTGAGTCGGATCCACAGAATCACAAAGATCTTTAAGTTGCTGGTGGACCAGTTCGCAGTGCTAGAGACCATGACAGCTTTGGACTTCTTCGATTTTAGGTAACCAAATTTCCTATTTTCAAGCGAGTGCAATCATAAACAAAAAGGCAAAAACATTCAAGCCACATTCTCAGCCAATCTGCTTGATAACCTTTTCCCTAATGTAGGTGTACAAACCGTCAGCTGTTTCTTTAGGAAAAACACGGGGCACATACACCATATGGACAAAAGTATTGGGACGCCTGACAGTTGCACATCACGTACTTTAATGATGGTGCGTTAAAATCCATAGACTTTAATATGGAGTCGGCCACCTTTACAGCTATAAGAGCTTCCACTCTTCTTGGAAGGCTTTGAAGTGTCTGGGAATTTGTGGGCCATTCATTCTGTACAGCTTTTATGAGGTCAGACACTGATGTTGGACGAAAAGAACTGGCTGCCAGTTCATCCTAAAGGTGCTGGATGGGGTTGAGGTCAGGGCTCTGTGTGGCCAGTCACGTTCTTTCACACTGAAGTCCTCCAAACATGTCTGTATGGAGCTTGCTTTGTGCACTGGGACAGAAATGGTTCTTCCACAAACTGTGTACACAAAGTTGGAAGCATGGTCTCCAGAATGTATTGCTGAAGCGTTAAGACTGTGCTCTTTCCTACTGCTTACTTATTTCTTATTAAAAAAAAAAAAATCCTTGACTTACATTCTTCTCTAGGGCTTATGTATTGTTGGGTTAGGCGTTGGCTAGTTATTATTTGGACAGATCTATAGATGCTCTGACTGCAGTATCTTGGTTAAAATAGTTGACTCAGTTTTATGCTGTTTTTCAGGTAAGAAACAGTCATGGAATTCTTAAGCACTGATGTACGTCACTCTGGATAAGAGCGTCAGCTAAATGTCATAAATGTAAATGTAAATGCTTCCTTGGAGATAAGGGGCATAGCCCAAAAACCGATAAACCAATACTTTTGTCAATATAGTGCACATAGTGTTGTAAATCTTGTGCTTCTCTCTTAATGTAGACTGAAACATCTGCTCAGTGTAAAACCACTTTTTTCATGTGTTACAGGGAATTCCTGTCCTCAGCTTCGGGTTTCCAAAGCCTCCAGTTTCGACTTCTTGAAAATAAGATTGGAGTTGCGGAAAATCTAAGAGTTCCGTACAACCGTTGCCACTACAGGGACAATTTCTTTGGGCAGGAGAGTGAAGCTCTGCTCAGGTCACAACAGGAGCCCACTCTGCTGCAGCTTGTTGAGGTAAAATGTCTCTAAGGCCGGCAAACATAAATAATCTTGATCATCGTTAGGGCAGAGAAATATGGGTTTTTGTTTTAACTCAGTAATAACGACACTAATTCAGAATCAGAAAACTTCTGATTCCGGAGGACATTGATTGTTATGACTGCACAGAGACAAGTATGATTTAAAGTGTAAAGTCTAAATAAATCTTTGTATTAAAAAATAGTACACAAAAATAAATATGAAACTCAATATGCACTATGATATGTAAACAAATGGGATATTAATATTATAGATATGTAAAAGAAATATTTATGAGATACAACGTATATATTTTATGATATGATGAGACTATTGCACATAATTAACTGATTCAGCACCCATTACACATGATGTTGCACAATAATGCTACGGTTTTGCGCCTGATATGAAATATTGCACATGCCTGTTGCACATGATAGAAAGAAAATAATCCACATAATGATGCATATAATGATTTAAACCTAATGTAAAAAAAAGCACAACAAAGTAGCAACAGGCTATTATGCAGATTGTTGTATGGATTTGTGGTAGAGGAAGGACTTCTAGAGTCTGATAGCAGTGGGATTGTATTGTATCTTAATTGTATTGTACCTTCTAGCAATGGCTGGAGAGGACCCCTGGACTTGAAAAGGATGGCTTTAACTTTTGGGGAAAACTGCAAGCAAACATTCAGGAAGGCTTCAAGTTGGAGAAGCATAAGCTTGAGGTTTATTTAGCTATGCTTTGAAATATCCTATCACTTCTCTGTATGTCATAGTCTGCCTAGTTTGAGATTGCATTGTTTTTTTTCCTCTACTTGTAGAAAATGCTTGATTGTGAGAGTAAGCAAGACCTGCTGGAGAATCTCAACAAACAGATTGAAGTGTTCACCTCCCTGTTTGACCCCAGTCGTCATGATCATCTTTTAAGCAAAGGTAGACACGGAAATGCCATTTGCTGATCATCACGTCTGAAGATGTCTGGTTTAAGTGTCTTGGTGAAAGAGTAGTATAACTGAACACCAGCAACGATTGACAAGTGTCTCAGTGCTGACTTTTACAGTCAAGAACAATTCATGTTGGCAAAGAAAAATGGTGATCGTTTTAAACAGCTTGCAAAATTAAATAATTATGAATCCTCATCATATATATTGCAAAATAATGTTGCATCGTCTTGTGTTTTCGACCAACGATTTTTAAAACAATGGATTGTTAGAGAGTATTTATAATGTAGTAGGTTATAAACGTCCCAATCAGGAGGGGCGATAAAAAAATATCACGATACTTAAAGAAATTATAAATGACAAAAAAAGAGTGAAAATTATTTTATTCCACATTTTATGCCATCCTGAATTTAAAAAGTACCCATGAATTCATGACATAAATATAATCATTTTAAAGGAGCTTATCTTTTTTAAAATCATGCTTAAGAAAAAGTACTTTAAATTGTAACCCTTCTTGACATCTGAAACAACATACATACCCAGGTTTGAAGACTCCAGCAAGCATCAGTTGTCATAAAATGTTTTGGGGTGAAATGACAATTGGATTAAAGCAGCTTTTAAAGCATGTATCCTTTGTCATGAAAGGTTTATGCAGGTGTCTTAAAGTCCTAAGTATGCCGGGTCTTCAGTGGGAAAGCTTTCATAAATCCATTCCATTTCACATCATACATCAACAGAATAAACCTGTCTCAACAGGTGATCGCCGGCTCTCCTATAGGGCTCTTCAGGGAGCTCTGATGATTTACTTTTACAGGTGAGAAATTCCATTTTCTATACTACTTTAGATGAGGCTCTGTGTTCAGTACAGTTCATACCACACCAGAGATGGTGTTCCACAGAAGCTACAGTTCAGTTTGTCCCTCTTCCAGAGAGGAGCCTCGATTTCAAGTGCCATTCCAGCTTCTGACGTACCTGATGGAAGTTGATACACTTATGACCAAATGGAGATGTAAGTGTCTCTGTCAGTAACAATACTATACAATGCAAGTGAGGAGGATCTTTTAATTTAGGCTGGTCTATTAGCTCAGTGTCGGACAAAGTCTTCAGTAACTTGCAGCAAATCTCTCCACCAGATAACCACGTCTGCATGGCTCACAGGATGATCGGCAGTAAAGCAGGTACAGGTGGCTCCTCGGGTTACCATTACCTGCGTTCTACCGTCAGGTCAGTGTTTCTTCTTACTACTGTTTTAGCTTGTCTCAACGTACGTGTGCTATAATCTAGCTGAGCTCCATTTCACTGTATCAACAACTCTTCTATTTCTGTGTAGTGACCGGTACAAAGTGTTTGTGGATTTGTTCAACCTTGCTACGTTCCTGGTCCCACGTGCCTGGGTCCCCAAACTGAACCCCAGCGTTCATAAGTTCCACTACACGGCCGAGTGCGTTGACAGCTCATACAGCTCTTGCAGCTCTTGCAGCTCTTGCAGCAGCGAAGAGGACTAAACAAACCCAACTTGCTGGCATTGCTCCAGCGTTTGAACACACAATATGAGACCAGCTTTGTGTGCATTGATGCAAGAGTTTTGCTGATTTTTACTCCCACTAATTAGCATATAGGCACAGCAGACTTCAGAATGACCAAACAGTAACAACCTAGCAACATTCTTAGAAATTACTAGAATGTTACATGATTAACCAAGCACTAGCAGTTGTTGTGTATATAGTATTTATAAGCAGTTATTTTCAATCCAAGTTATTACTCCTAATAGCACTTACTATTGCAAATGAAGCGTGTTAATATTCTAGCAGATAAATATTTTTCTACATATGAGAGATACATTTACGTTGTTTCTACAATAATTGTCCGTTTAATTTGTTCCACCTACCATATAGGCACACTTAGTAGTTTAAATTATAGACTGCTGATCATCTATTTCCCTGCATCTGTTTTTCCTTCTTTATCGATGGTCAGGACCCCCTACAAGAGAACCAGTGGGCATAAATTATTTAAGACAGCAGTGACACTGACATGGTAGTGGGCTAGTCATGTGTGTTTGTGTGTTACACAGTGTATCATGCAGCAAGGACTGTATCCACTCACTGTACACATTCTTAGACACGTCTTGCCTGTAGCTCCACCTTGCAGGTGTAAAATTATCAGCTTGTTAGTAATCCTCTAGTCCTTTAGGTGCAGGGTCTTTTTGGCTGAATATGGACTATTCTCAGCCTAATGGTGACACTGATGTTCTTAAAAGGATCCACAACCCATGTAGTACCTCTTCACTAGTGGTCTTGAGGGGGTCCTGACCACTGATGAACAGGATAAAACGGGATGAACAGATTCTGATAAACTGATGGACTAAAGTCCAATGATAAGCTGCACTTTACTGGTGTCAACAATAATGTATAATAATAAAGTGCAGATAGAATTTAGGCATACATAATGAAGTGATTCCTCTGTGTATTTTAGGTAGCTGTAGCACATATGTACATTAGAGTGTATATTTTAGAAATGTTGATTTTGCACTGCACATGTTGAGACACTGTGTAATTCTGTGAATAAACGTCAATGGGCTCTGTTTACAAACTTGCTGGGGTTGTGTCTGTCCTGAAACCGCAGTGTCGCCCATTTACGTGCTCATCACAAATATTTGTGTTAAAGATCAGGTTTAGTAACCTTCAACTGTGGCCTCCCACTGATCAGCTGCCAGTGCCGCTCAGTCATTCTGCTTTTAGTGGTTAGAGATTGGAGTTGGAATAGCAAGCGGTCGTCTGGATGTGTTAGCCACAGTGGAAATGACTACTTTAAACCTGGTCAGCTGCCTATTGCATATTGCCAGAAAAAACATGTTTTTTTTGACGGAGGCTTTCGAAAACCTAAGCTACAGCAACACAAGTCTGGAACTACTAACAAAAGGCCTAGAAATTGTGTATATTTAGAATGCTTTGTTAGTGAGCTCAGTTGTAGGTCTAGACCAGCTGTGTTCACAGGATCATGGTCTTGCATTCAGATTACTTCCCATTGCTTTTGGATTATTTGTCTTTTAAGAGTCATAGCTTTTCAACATCACCTTTGAGAAGCTGTAAAGAAAACATCCTATTGCAGATTCTGAAGCAGCAGCAGGGACATCAGTAAATGGTAGCTTTCCCTTAATGCTGGTGAACCAAACTGCAGCTAATCCCTGAAGACACGATTTACACTGTAAGAGGTTCATCCCTGTGAGCTAATATTACTGTCACAACCGCGCTAAAGTTCCTTTACTAACAGCCATCGCTGTAATTTTCTCAGTTCTGTCTATTTGAAGTTGTTAGCAGTAACTTTCAGTAGCTCATCCTGATATAGTGTAAAATACTTTAGCCAGCCACTGAATTCTGGTACATTTACACATTTTTCAGAAAAATATATTGCAGTTTTTAATAAAGTATACAAGTAATTTAAATTGTTACATTTACCGCCGTCAGAACAGTAGAAAGATGTTCTACCTTTAATTCATATTATAAAACTTTTTGATACAGCTCCTCACATTTACAGCCACAGTGTAGGCCTGTCAGTCGGTTGCCAAGTATTACATGAGTAATCTGTCAAAAACTTGTGGCCCTGAAACATTTGTTTTGTAATCTTGATTAGGAAATGTCACTGTGTGTATTCCATTCCTGGGTTACTGATTTCACATCCATAAAATGTGAATATTCAAATACACATTGAATGTAAAGCCACTACTAAATGTGCAAGATCACATCAGTAACAGTGGCATCAGCATACGTTTGGGGGATACATTTAAAAATGAGATTTGCACAACTATAGACTTTTAGTATTTATTAGTAATGTTACACTCATATGTCCAAATCTAAAGAAGCTAAATGTTGACTCCTCACAGGTCTTTGCTGATTAAGTACTATCACAGAACTTGACTGCCCCTTCAGCCCTGTTTACTACAATGTGACCCTGACCCAGAGCACAGATGATTTCATAAACATCAGTGATTCTGTTTGCGTTGCTGTTATAGAACTGAGCTGTCTGTCGTCTGTTTAACTTGGATGCCAGAAATTGATTTACTTAGAGGTTTTTTTAACCTTTAACCAAAGCAGTGGTGGAGAAAACACTTCCAAATATGAAGAGGATAATTGGCGGAGGGTTTTATGAAATGCAAAAGCATATTTATTAAGGCACTTCAGTTGAATAACAAAGAAATTAATATATTGCACTGACCCCTAGCTGACAGGGGCTGTTGGTGATCTGTTAGGGAGTAACCCCAGTGATTGGAACACTGTGGGTTTGGATCTCAAGACTGGCAATGAAACCACTGAGGTACCCTTGAGAAAAGTACCGTCTCCACACACTGCTCCTGGGTGCTGTATTGCTGGCTGCCCGCTGCTTCACTTGGTAAATGGGTTAAATACAGGGAAAGGAGTTCACGTTCACACTGTGTGCTGTAGTGTGTTCACATATGACAAATGGACACTTTAACTAAAACATAAACTAGAATAAATGCTGGTTTTAGAAATGAGTAGTAAATCCTAACACACATATCTAGTCCTGTTTATATCAGCTGACTGTTTGCACTGAGCTGCATTTTGACCTTTCACAGCCACCACAGCTCCTGCCACTGTGGGTTTTGTATTTTATATAATATAATATAATTTACTTTAATTCCACAGATAATGCCACATTTCTCTTTCCTGCATTTTCCTGGGCTCTAGCTCACAAGGTGGCATGAATTGTTGGCCCTTTTCTGAGAGTTTGCCACACATTTAATTATTTTAATGCAGCAATTACTCTTCGCTAATAACTCTTGTACTTAAGTAAAAGCATTTGACAGTGAAAGTCTTTAAGCGTTAAAAGTACTTTGAAATGTGTAACATTATCACAGATTTCTTGAAACTATTGAGTTCGTTTTATAGCAAAAAGACTTTAGGACTCTAATAACATTGTGCAATATGTTCTTCTAACGCATCAGATTATGTAACGGAGACCTTCCAGCTCAAACGTAATCAGTCATGTGACCAAAGAAGGGGTAGTCAGACGCAAGGATCAAAAATGAGCCAATGACACAGCATAGTTTTGAACCATGAAATATGTCACTCTGTGTGTCCCAAATTTGGTTGACAATTTTAGTTCGAGGATTTTGTTGTATTTAATCATAAAAGCATTAGTGAGGTTGAGTACTGGTGTTGCAACACCACTCCAGACTGACTTACCCCATAGGTACTGGGTGGTGCCTCATGCTGAGAACTTGACTGCTCCACAGCCCAGTGGACCTTACACCCCTCTAGTTTACGTTTGGGACTGGACATAGTGACCTTTAGCTCATTTGTGGCTCCTCCAAAGCTAAGGCTGTAGAAGTTGGAAACTTTTGTAAACTTGAAGGGGCTATTGTTGCACTATTGTTTATTGCTTGTCTTTTTATTATTATATCTTTTTTTTTTTTGCACTGAGCATGCTAATGACACAAGAATTTCTCTCATAACAACTAGCTTATAAGTCTTATAGATGACTTATAATTAGGGATGCACCGAATATTTGCCCACTGAAAATTTTCGTGACCGAAACAGTTATGACGCAATAAACACTCGCATCCTGCAGCGCCAGACACTATTAGAGTCAACATGGCTGCTATGTGGGCTTATTTCCATATATCAAAGAAAGACACAGAAAGCAAACAGTGCCAAAATTTCTAGAGGGGGTGTATCCACAAAGACTTTCTCAATGTCGGGATTCATTTATCATATAAGGTCAAAACATCCCGATGGAGCCCAGAAGAGCTGAGACCCTTCGAGCACACCCACTCCGTCTGTGTTTCTGAAAAGGCAAGAAAGTTTTCCAGTGATTCCAGTTAATATATGGGCTGCCAGTCTTTGTTTTAATACTAGAGGTGGGCATTGATTAATTTTTTTTAACGGCGTTAAAGGCGATAATCAAACCCCCCCCTCCATTATTATTGTATAATATTTCAGCTATCCTGCTTTTAGGCTATTCATGAATGGGGACAAGTAAAATATTTTATTTCAAACTTTATTTAATATTGTAATATTGTTTGAATGCTAAATAAATATTGTCAATGTTTTGTAACAGATTTATTGTTTTAGTAATTTAATAAAACACATTTCTTTCATGAAATACAATAATAAAACAGTTTTATTTAACAGTCTTGTCTGATGTATTATGCCACGTTACAAGAACTGAGTTACTAGGGGAGTAGTGATGATATGAGCAGGTCTGCACTGCTCAAAGCGTAATTGTTAGAGCTCTAAACTTTCAGCACCATTCCACGTCACTCATGTTGACTCACACTGATCATCTTCTTGTAGAAAAACTTTCCAGAACCACCTTTGCTCGTTATCTCAGAAACAACTTTCATTTCAGAGCTGCTGATTTTGAAACACTGAACTGATGAAGTACAACATTTTTGTGAGAGAAAGCTATAAATGCAATTAGTAAATAGAAGGGATAAAATGTACCTTTATGAAAGGTAAGGAAATATCAGTCTCCCATTTTATTGATTGCTATTTTTGTTTAGATAATACAGGGCCTTGGTTAGTAAAGGATGCAGTCTAAAGTAGATGAATGGACAGATTCAAGTAATTCAACCAAGGGTTGAATGGATATTTCTGTAAACACAATGTACCTATTCGATATATTCACCAGTTCTCCACTAGAGGGCACTGTATGTACACTGGAGCTGTTGATTTATTTGCCTGAGGATGTATGGTTTGAGCGAAGGAGGAGCTGCTGACCACTTCACTGGACTGAAAAGAGGTGGGGTAGGGGCATTTTTGATCAGGGTTGAGCCACTTTGTGGAGGAAGTTCGACTCCTTTGAGTCTTCCATTCAGTCCCTTTAGACTTAATTTGAAAGCTAATTGGCACACTCCCATTCCTATTTCCTGTGGTTATCTCCAATCAGGCAAAGTCAACATAACACAGAGGCCACAGGAGAGGACAAAACATAGCCAAGCCAAAACATCAGGCCCAAGAGTAAATGTTCACTGCCAAAACAATATTTTTAAAAACAGCAATCCTCTTCAGCTTTCTCTCAATCCCTGCATGGTCCTGTGGAGGACTCAGTGATAGTGCATTAAACAAAAACAGCATGCTGTGTTCTTATTTTGGTTTTTTTGCTGGCTAAAGTGTGACACTTCTTTGGAAAAGCATGAATTACAAATAGCTTCCCACTGCTCCCCAGGATGATTAAAGTCTTCTACACCCCCTTCTTGGGGAAGATTTCTTGTAGACTACTGTGGCTCCAAAGTTCTTCCGAATTTTCTCTGAAAAGTATGCTGTGTTCGCCAAAACTGCACAGCAGGTTTTGTAAGGCCCAAGGCTTGTAATCAGGTTCCCAGAGTAGGGTAAGGGGGAGCGGAGGAAAATAAGTGACGTCTCACCCCTACTTCTCCCCATCTGGTTGGCAGATTGCAGCTTGAGATTAATGGATCTGTCACTATGCTCAAATACTCATGAAGGCTAAACAGGTCTGTCTCTGATTAGATGAAGCCTTTTAAGAGTATGGCCTTAATTACTGCCCTAAAAGTGACTGGCATCTGTCTCTTATTGTATTTGTTTTTGCCCTTCTTTTCTTGGATTTTGTTTTTGCCATGCCAGCTTTCCCATGTGTTACCTCCCTCGCTGTTGCTTCATCCACTTTTCTCTCTCAGGCCTACATATGCTTTTTATTTCACTCTTTTTTTATCTCTTTTTTTTATCATGCTCAGGTTTTCATTAAACACAGTTAAAGACTTTACATGGCCCAATTTTCCACCACCCTCTGATAATCACACCTCAACAAAACAAACAAGTCCCAGTTCCTGAGAAATATAAACAAGCTGAGATATAAAAACACAAGCTGAAAGTTTTTAACGTCAAGGCCTGGCCAAACCGTTTGACCTCAATGTGTGGAGTGCTCGGCTCCAGCTGTAACTTAACGCTGATGGTGAGTTCAGTTCCTCCTGGCAAAGCACTCAGCATTCGTTTCCAGTTCCGCGGAACAAGTGGAGATTAAAAAGAAGACACTGTCTTCTGCCTGGTAGAGTCATTACAATACAGAGATCCAGCACTTTTCTCCCTTTTCTATCTGTCAGTATCACAGGTCACCTGCAGTCAGTGGTCACATTTTCAAAATGGGGGTTCTCAGTTTCAGGGAGACGGTAGAAATCCATCTCAGACATCCCATATCAGCTAATTAAATTGTCCGGACAGCATTGATAACCCCATTTAATATAATTGCATCAACTATTCATAGAACAAGTCAAATATCCAACAATCTTGCAATGAATTTGTGTTGGTTGTTGTAGTGATGGGTTAAGAATACCACACTACACCATTAACAGTCTGTACCCAAGACTCCTCACTCTACCTTCACCTTCAACTGTACATATAAGTTATTCTGAATAAGAGGGTTTGCCAAGTGTTATTTTTGTGGGCCTCGGTTGATTTAATCATGGATGGAATTAAAATATTGATAGTACACATTAGATGCGCAGTGGGTGGTTGAGTTTGCATGTTCTCTTTGTGTTGGTGTGGGTTTCCTCTGGGGTCTCTAGTCCCAGACTTTCTGGTCGCAAGGCGAATGCCCTAACCACTAGGCTACCATCAACCCTAGTGATGATTAAGTGGGGTGGTGGTGGCCTAGTGGGTCGTATACTTGCCCCTAGACCAAAAGGTAATGGGTTCAAATCCTACCTTCAACACCGGCAAGACCCTTAACCCCAAGTTGCTCCAGGGAGACTGCCCCCTGTAGGTAGACTGCCACCTCTAGTTTGAGAATTGAAATTTCTTTGGATAAAAGCACCTGATAAATGCCGTAAATGTAAGTGGTTATTACAAACGAGAGAGAGTGTTATACATATATAACATTCAAGGGCTATGAAGTGTCATGGGCTATGTCAGTCCACTTTTCCTACAGGAATTTATTCTCTTCTCTGATAGGCTTTCCAGTACAGTAAAACTCTACTCAGAGTCAAATATTGAGGCAAAGTTTAATATTTGTCTATGAGTAAAGAACTTTTAGTTTTGTGTGCAAAAATTAATTTTAGCTATTGATGATGGCCAACATGCCATGGTGGTGTACCTATGGCTGCCATTATGGTTCTCCAACATAATTATAACATCTTGTTCTAAATGTTTCCATCTATTCCATCCATTCTACTTACACATGTTTGAGGCTGGGTGGTAGCATGTGTGCAACATCAAGGACTGTTACTGTAAATCTAATTAAAGGCGTACAGACAGGCCCTTGTTACTTATGAGACAGATCCATGGTATTCATGTGTACATTGTAAAATGGGAACATGGTTATGATCTGAACTTCCTGATCATCCTAGTAAGACAGCATGATGATTTAATCTTCTAATTCACTCATCAGATTTTCACATTTCCTTATCAGTTTGTTACTGAACAGGAATATTTTCATGGAAAAGTTATTGACCTTTCCACTTGGAACAGATTCACTAACTATTCGACCTGATGTGACTTTTCCAGGGTCCCAGTATGCCTCTCATGAATTATTCACACAGCCCACAGACCAAGACAGTAACTGCTTGTTTACTGTCCATCAGTGTAACATATCTATTTTTGTCAGTGTCGTTCCATGTCCCTTTCTCCAAAATAATTCCAGTCTATTATCTAGAAACTTAAGAGATGGAAAAACATTGTAGCTTCCATGTGCAAACTGGACCACACATAGACGTGATTTACAAAGTTAATTATAGCCTTAAAATCAGCAGCAGCAACAACAACAACAAAAACAATGACAAATATATATTTTTATAGAATGTTTCATTTTAGTTACAAGTACTTTTGATAGAAACCGTAAAACTCTGCAAAGATAAACACTACAGTATAAATAAACCTAACAGCCCGATTACAAACCACAGACTAAAATGAGCCACACAATACTCACATAATTTTAGACATAGAAATAAAAACAGACGCTGTGCTTGATTTCCTATCATGACTTGGAAAGTTAGGACATATTTTGATACTAAGTGTGAAAGAGGTTTGCATTAAGCATCTCCCAACTGAGCAAAGTGGTCTAGGCCCTCTAAAACAATTTATTTTTCAATACATCAGTGAGAAATTTGAGGCCATTAAGTGCTTTAAATGTTATCAGTAAAACTCTGTAGTCAATGTGCAACTTGTGTGAGTGACCAGTGTAAACCAAATAAGAATTTTTTTCCTTGGGAGCACACAGTCTGCTGCATTCAGAACTAGTTGGAGCCTATTTAGAGAGACTGTAGTCAAACCTAATAGTTATGGAAAGCATTTTAGAAAGAAAGTTTCTTTTTTTGCATATTTATTTCATTTAGTTAAATGCAGTCTTAGAGATACAAGACTCAAAAAATAATTTAGCATATGCCACACCAGATAGCTTTAGTTTTAGTTTACACAGAAAATGAATGTAGGTCATGGATAAAATCAGAATCTTAGGTAGAACAGGAAAAGTACGGGACGGAATCATAAGTGATTTATGTCCAGTAGAGATTTACCAAAAATTTAAACCAAGTAAGAATTTTTCCTTGGGAGCACATAGGCTTCTGCATTCAGAAATATTTGGAGGTTATTTAGAGAGACCGTAGTTGTAGTCAAATCAAGTAGTAGGAAAATATTATAGAAAGAAACCTCTTGTAGTCTCTCAAGTAGTCTTAGAGACGTGATACTCAAAAGATACACGAGCATTCCACCTCACAATAAGGTCTTTAATTGTAGTTTTTGCTTGCACTGAAGAATAATGAGGATCATGGATAAAATCCACCACCTTCAACTTTTCTCAGAATCTTAGGGAGAACAGAAAAGGGCAGCAAGGCTGTGTCACAAATTAGGTATATTTTTGCAGAGGCTTCCCAATAATTTCCCAATAAGTTTGTAGTAACTTAGAGTTCATAATATATGTGTAGCTCATCATTAAAACTAGAGGAGTTGAATTCAAAATGCTCTTGGCACCCCCAGATTGTCTACCATCAGCATCTTTAGTGGTATTCCCACTGAATTTCAAACACATGATGCAGTCCAGGACCAACAGCTGCAAAGCAACCAGGACCAACAAAGAACATCTGTATTATATTATATTGTATTCATTTTTTTGTGGATGCTGGTTATGTAAAACGTCTCTGGAAAAGCCTAAATTCCAAAGCGTTGTTTGAACAGCATCCAATTTAGCTCCAAGATAACAATCCCTCCCCGTTTCCACTGAATTTTCACAGAACATCATAAAACCTAAGGCACATGGCAATGTTAAGTAAGACCACCACTACTGCCAACATCTCTTCTCAATCTTTTTGATTAATAATTATACATCATACAGCTATTAAACAATCAGGAGCACAGGTTCTTACTCAACAACTGGTTGAGCTCATAGAGTTAAGTAACATTAGTTCAGAAGTGAAGGGTTTACTCATATCTATCAGTGATTGAATGCCATCTAGGTCTTGAGGTCTAGGTCTGGAGTGATCGCATGCTGTCTATGCCTCCATCGTGCTGGAGTTGAGGTTAGGGTCAGGAATGTTGCTTGGGGGAGGGAGGGTCACTCTTTACGCATTTTTGCACCTTTGTCCTGTTGTTCCTATTGTTTCCATGTGTAATATATTGTGCACCTTTATCTATTGTCTGCATCTGTCTTCAAGATGATAAGGTCAAATGCTCAAAGTCATTAGCACCGTTTCATGGATCAAAATGAGTAAAACATGAACAAAAGCAGTTTCCTTCAGGCCTGTTTCATTAGTTTCACCATTCTAGCTAGTTAGAGGAGCTATATATATAGAAATAATGACATGATTCCCAAGGTTAGAAATGCAATATAAAAGACCCACCCTCACATTACAACATGGAGATGATTAGACTATAAAAACTGGTGTAGCAGTGATGGCTTGTAAATTTTAGGTACTTACATTTGTGTATTTTAACCCTAGCAGATGCGGTAGTCTAGCAAACTTTGAAGGCACTGAGGTGATGTCCAATTAAAAGTTTAGAAATTTGAATAAACAGTTTTGGCAACTGTCCAATATAAAGCTTGAAAATGTTTTGCCTCTCTGTCCTCATCAGTGTGTATGGGGCATAATACACTTGGGCATCAGTAAACAATCTCAGATTTGATGTTTAGGCTATAAAGCTTTTTTCATTAATCAGGCTTAATCAGAAGATGCTAAGGGGGCAAACTATAATCTGTGTGAAGTGTAAATGTATATTGCATGACAATTTAGTGCATTTGGATCACCATCACCCTAACCATCACCATCACCATTACCCTCACCATCACCCTCACCATCACCACCACCCTCACAATCATCCTCACCATCACCCTCACCATCATCCTCACATCACCCTCACCATTACCCTCACCATCACCACCACCATCACCCTCATCATCACCATCACCCTCATCATCACCATCAACATCACCATCACCTTCTTCCTCACCCTCACCATCACCACCACCATCACCCTCATCATCACCATCACCCTCATCATCACCATCAACATCAGGCCGACCCGGCGAGGTTCCCGAAGCACCCAGAAAATCCTGCGCACCTTCAGCTGTATACCACACATG
>JBBPDH010000036.1:14816361-14826674 GCA_037974565.1 Clupeocharax schoutedeni | reverse complement strand
ATCCATAGCACTTCATGGTAGCTGTGGTTCTACCATAGTTTTCATATACATATACCACTTCATAGTTTCCCAAAAAAACATGAAAACCATGGTTATTTAATCATAATAAACCATGGTTAATTTTCGTAAGGGTGTGGACACAGTTTGGAGAAGAACCTTTTCTGTTCCAGCCATGACTGTGCCCCAGTGCACAAGGCGAGGTCCATAAAGACATGCTGGGGGAGATGAGTGTGGAAGAACTTGACTGGCCATACAGAGTCCTGACCTTAACCCCATCCAGCACCTTTGGGATTAACTGAGATTGCGATCCAGACCTTCTCGTCCAACATCAGTATCTGACCTCATAAATGCTCTACAGAATGAATGGACACAAATTCACACAGAAACTCCAAAATCTTGAGGAAAGCCTTCCAAGAGTAGTGGAATCTGTTATTGCTGTATAGGGGGACCGACTCCATATTAAAGTCTATGTATTTGCATGTAGTATTATTAAAGTCCCTTTTGGTGTAATGGTCCCAATACTTTTGTCCAGATTGTGGAGGTTTTGTCTATAGGCAGATTACTGCTGCAAGAAAAGCAGACAGTTTCAAGGACTCCAGCTGTCCTGTAAATCAGTTAAATATGCATTGCAATATCCATGATCACAGTGTGGCCCAGGTTTTATTCATATATAATAATATTTTTCTTTCAGTGAATGTGCAGACATCATGACTGGGGGCTCCCGGCGCTGTATTGTGGTGTCCACTCTGGCTGAGGCGTCTTTCTATGCTGACAACGGATATGATGACATTCTCTATGCGTACCCACTGCCGTTTGACAAAGTGGAGCACTGTGCTGAGCTTTCAGAGAGGCTGTCCTTGTTCCATGTGCTGGTGGACAATGTCCATGCCCTACAGGAATTGAAGAACAGACCACTGAGGGAAGGCAAACTCTGGCATGTGTGGATGAAACTGGACTGTGACAATGGTAGAGGTGAGGCTGGTACCTCTGGAGTATGTCATATGTTTGCAGAACTGTGAATGTAGTAGTTGCTTAGTGATGATATAAATATAAATATCAGTGAATAACTTTTGTTTTCATAATTGCCCAATCGCAAAGATTTGTTACTAAGGAAAAAAAAGGGTGAGGTTGCAGCTGGCGGCCTAGTGAGTAGGGTGTTGCCCCTGCAATCGGAAGATTGTTGGTTTGAATCCCAGTACTGCTAGTGGCACCACTGAGGTACCCTTGAGCAATGCAGAAAAACTTTGCATTATTCACACTATTAGGGACCACTTTAAAACTCTGGTTCATGTCTGTGCATTCCTGCCTCTGCTATGTTCTTACAGTTCATTTTTTAATTTCAGTTACTTTCAAGTAACTGAGAAATGAAGATATATGATAACTGAGAAATGTGATGTAAACTGGTCTTTTTTTCAGCTGGTGTCCATCACGCTGAGCCTGCTGCCCTGCGATTGGCCCAGGAAATCTTTGGGACTGAGGGGGTGGAGCTAACAGGAATTTATACCCACTGTGGAAACACCTATGGCTGTAAGGGCGAGGACCAAATCAAGGCAGTCGCTCAAGAAGCTACAACAATCACATTACAGTTCATGGAGAAGTATGCTGTCTATGTCATCTGCTACTTTGAATGAAATATTATTGCGTTTGTTTTAAAAAACAAATCTTAGACACTTGTTTGTAGTTTCGCTAATTTCATTCATTCTCTCAAGAAAACTTTTCTTTTAAATATGATTTCATGCCTTTAATGCACTCATTATTGTATTGTATGATGCAGACTAAAAGCTGTAGGAATTCAAGGTCCTAAATCGAGCATCGGCTCCACACCTTCCTGTAGCCACCCAGTTCCAGACATGGCGATGTTAAGTGAGGTCCATCCTGGAAACTATGTATTTTATGGTCAGTGCTATATGTGGTATTGACCACACTGAGGCGATGCTTAATTTTTGTTAATTATCCCTGAAAGTCTTTTCACTCTGCAGATCTTGTGTATGTGTGTCTGTATATAGACGTTCAGCAGTCTCTGATTGGTTCCTGCATACCTGAGGATGTTGCAGTACGAGTTCTGACGAGAGTCATTGGTCATTACCCGCGCAGGAACCAGTTGCTGGTAGACTCAGGCTGGACTGCCCTTAGCCATGATGGAGGAGGACGTTTACCTACAGGATATGCTGTCATTGAGGGCCATCCTGAACTAAAGTAAGAAATATTACGTTTCTTAATGCTCACAGGATTATTCTTCCAGAGAAAGCTGTACTTTGGCTGGGTGTATGGAAAATGACTTGCTGAGACCAGAAATATGACTCGTGTGGGGGTAGGTCCTGAGTCCAGAACAGTTTGGGGTTTTTTTCCCCCCCGGATCTAACACACCTACTAAAGTTCCTTTCAAGTTGTTTTGGTTTTACTGGAAGTCTCACCACATGAACACCATAAATATTGAAACTGGGTACATTTAAAGTTGTGATAGTTCAGAAAAGTAAACAAATACACTATACAAATGGTAAATATGATATAGTAATGTGAAGGTAGCCGTGTTTCTGATGCAATATTTTTGTGGTCTCCAAAGCACATGAACGTGATGAGTTGTGTGAAATGTAGTATAAAATCTGGTAATGACACAGTGACCTGAATCAGATGTGTTTGTACAACACTGAAATCCTTTGGGTCGTGTTTACTCCAGTAACATACCACAGGAACATAAACATTTACACTACATTTACGTTTTGCAGACACTTTTATCCAGAGCCACTTCCATTCCCTAACTACAGGGGGCAGTCTTCCTGGAGCAGCTTGGGGTTTAGGTTCTTGCTCAGGAACCCACTGGTGGTATTCTGAAGTTTTTTTTGTTTTTTTTTTTAGTTTTTTCTACTAAGCAAACAGCCAAATAACATTTTGTTGATTCTCTTAGCAAAAACATACTAATAAAGTAGACATCTTCTACAAGTAGCACAATTAAATGTGCCGTTGTCTTACCATTTTAGTGCACAGTATCTATTTGTTGGGTTTAACATTTACCAAAAAAACCCCACATTATTGATAACTTCGCTTTTGCAAAATGTCATTTTATGTTTTAATTCAGCAAATAAATAGTAATGTATACAAGCGTATTCTGTATACGTATTATCACAAACCACATGAATGGGAGTGAAAATGAAATGCCTTGTGAAAGTTCAGCATGTTGTAAATTCACACTATCAGCATGTATGTAAAGAAAAAATAATGGCAGAAAATCAGACAGAGTAGTTCTTAGTTTATGTTGGTAACAGTGAATTGTATTTGTTTGTTAGGCTGCTGTCCATGACTCAAGAGCATGGCAGAGTGGAGCCTGTCTCTGGAAAGCTGGATTTTAGTCAGTTCCCTCTGGGCTCAATGCTCTCCCTTCTGCCGCACCATGTAAGTAAAGACTGTTTTGTGTGTGTGTGTGTGTGTGTGTGCGTGTGCGTGCGCGCGCGCCACTTTGCCTTCAGTTGCACTGTTGTCATGTACAGATCGTCCATTCCATATAGAAATTTTACATGCACTACATACACTCTTAGAAATAAAGGTGGTTGGAAGGGTTCTGCGTGTGATGCCGCAGAAGAACCAGTTTGGGCTCACCAAAGAAGCTTTCAGTCGATGGAGAAACATTGTGTGTATTCAGAAACATGTTTGAGGTGGGAGCGTGAAGAACCTTTTTCAAAATGTAAATGCCCACCACATATTTTAACAGTTCTGGGACTAACCCTTAAGTCGGTGGAGAACTGCATTATGTAAAGGTATTGCAAAGCCTTTTAAAGGTTCTTCATGCTCACATTGCTAAAAAGCCTTTGTGGCACCCTTTTTTGTAACAAAATAATATAAATATACAGATAATAGAACTGTTGTGAACTGGTTCAATAAAAAGACAAATTAATTGGAATAATAACTGTAAAGAAAATGATGGAACAGTGTAGTACTTTAGTGAGGAATATGGTTGTATCCCCCATCAGTCCATGTCAGCCCCATCTGTCCATGTCAGCCCCATCAATTGTAAAATGTTTTCTTTCTGAACATCACAGAACAAAGTTCTTTGATTCTATTAAAGATGTTTAAAATTATATAGGCCTTAAAGCCCCATTATAGTTCCTTAACTTTGTTTGTATACAAGATTTTGTTGTAACTGCCTTACTATTGGGGCATTGTGAGAGCCTTGTGGTGTTGTGTTCCACGTGAACGCAACACCACAATCCTCACTACCTGGGGGGCTAGATGGCTCATCCAGGTCCTCAGAATGCAGCAGTGATGAGAAAAAATTAAAACTTATAGAAGGAATGTAACAGTGTTAGCTCTGAAATGTACACATTGCATCCAATTAGTAAGATACCTGACAGTAACTCAAGGTTATAAATCCCTTTGATTTTCCAGGCCTGTGCTACAGCTGCAATGCATCCAGTCTACTATGTTCATTCCAAAGGGAAGATTGTAGGCACTTGGAAGCCCACTCGAGGATGGTAGTGGGCCACCCTGTCCTGTGTGGCAACTCCTGTTAGGACCTTATTGTTAAAACTTTAATCCGAACTTGTATAACAAAAATCTCACCACCACTTTCTTTGCTTCACTGTATTGTCACATTATCTACAATGCGTTTATCTAGCATTTTGTAAATATTATCCCTATCCCTTTCTTACTTTTGTCTTAACTTTTGACTTTGACAGGTGTTGTTTAGCTATACCTAGTGTACGGTAACTTGGTTGAACAGTGCACGTTGATTTTAAGTTTAGCTTACAGGTTTAAGAAACAGTTCTGGACTACTTGAGCCTTGGTGTACATCGCTCTGGATAAGAGCGTCAGCATGTAACTGACCTAGTTCTTTGTAATGTTAAAAAATCTTTAACTGATAATAATTAAAAGAAATTTAGGATTTAATGTAATAAGTCATACATGCCATATATGATTTATTGAAATTGATTTTTTTTTTTTGTGGTGGGGGGGGTTGTTTTGTTTTTTATTTTGGCATGGATCCCAGTTTGTTGCCAGTTATGGTGGGTTAAAGTGTCCTCCTGTGTACGGGACAGCAGAATAAGCCCACTTTACTGAATCTCCAGAATTTGATACACTTTTACCCCTTTAATGAAGAGATTCACCTTTGCTGGCTGAAACAGGCCAGGCTCCATGTCAGACTATACGTGGCTCACTCACGTGTACGACTCGTGAATGAATCACTCTTTTGAACTGATTCTTTTCTAGAGTCGGGTAGTACAATCTTCACTAGAGTCAGTATCAGACAACTGTATTGAAAACGTTTGTATGAATGTATTATATATGCTAAATGAATTTATAGCCTGACGAATTTATTGCCTAACCAGTAAATATCGAAAACAGAAAACTTTACTGATTACAGAAAAAAGCACAAAAACAAGAACAATATAAAACAGTCTAAATCCAATAAAAAAAAATCCAGAAAAAACAATGTGGCACACAAAAGCCGGGCATAATACTATGGATAAGTAACTCGCACAGATACTAATAAATGGTGGTTAGAAGTGTGTTATTGCATGAAGTAGAAATAATTGGTATATAACTGACATAAGTAGTGGTATTCACATGCTAAGACTGTTGCACAATGTTTTTGCACCTGTGCACAATATTGCACATGGTAGATTATTGTACATAATTGTAAGGTAATGATGCACATATAGAGAAGCGAAATGGTTTAAACCTGGTAAGTAATTGCACAACAAAATAGTTTCAGGCTAATAAACAGATGATTGTGTGGATGTGAAACAGTGAGGAGCTGTAGAGTCTGAATACAGATGGCTTTCCATTTCCTTATGGGTGCATTTTGAGTTTAATAGTATGGAATTTAATTCAAATAATTCATAATTTTCAGCATAATCATTTGACTTATTAAATGTAATCGTATAAATTGTATTCGATTTGTGTGATTAATTTTAATTTCATGGAATAATTTAGAATAAAGACCACTGAACTGAATCAGTGAATCGTTGACTGGGACGATCGATTCATTGAAACAGAGCTGTGGAGCGAGTCGGGTTGGTGAACTGAATCAAACCGGCTCTCGTGGCTCCGCGTTATCGAGTCACCTGCCCACCTGACCAATCAAGGCGCCCGCCCTCCCGCCGCCAGCCAATCAGAGAGCGGGACGCGCGTCTGCCTGCAGAGCTGCGAGGTGGCAGAGAGAGGGGGAGCAGGAGAAGAGAGAATATACACATTGGAGGATTCTCCGTCTTAACGCTGTCGGGCCTCTCAGTATGTCGACACAGCCTCGGTAAGGGCCTTTTTAAGTCACGGTGGCAGGGATGGTCTTCCTCAGCACGGGGACGGTCTTCCTCAGCACGAGGGTGGTCGTCGTGAGAAGTCCTTGTGTTTAGCTCTCACACTACAGAGGAGCCTCTAGCCAGCTGGAGCCTGTCCTCATCTCAGAGCCTTCCTTCCTGCAGCATCCCCTCCAGCCCACCGGTACGTACAGATCACACGACCACTCAGAACACACAGGGCCACGTTTGCTGCTGAAGGGCATGTGGACATGGCTCAAAAGACCACCCTGGTCGCCAGAAGTACCTGTCTGATCTCCAAGAGACCGTGGCGACCTGTCGTGTGAGATTAGATCACCTCTGCGTGGCTGTGAAATCTGAACCCAAAGGGCTGTGGAAAGGTCAGCGTTTCCTTTACTCCCTGTGTGGTTGGCAGTTCTCTTCTGATCACACTGCTGGGCTCCCTTACACACACGGACGCAGTCAGACTGGCACCCACCCTGTGGGCACCCACATTATGGCATAGACTGGCACCCACTTCACAGACTGGCACACAGTTACTGGCTTCAGTTACTGAATGAAATATACACAATCAGGAGGAGAATGCAGGACTGAGCATTCACAATTGAGGTCAAAGGCTTATATGCCTAAATTTCACATTTATGGCTCAGTGTTGAAAAAGCCTTATGAAGTAAAAAGTCTTCATCTAGTCCATGACGAATACGGAGCCTCTACTTTAAAGGCAGGACATGATATCCTTACGCTGTTGTGAGGGCTTTGGTAGAAGTAGGAAGATGGAGTGGGTTGTGTCTGTCGGGGCATCAAGTTTAGCTTTTGTTAAGCTCTTGTTTTTCCTCTCTTTACAGAATGTCCTGTCATACTCCATTGATATAGGCCTCAAGTAGCTCTTGAATCAGTTCTGCTCTGTTTGTCCACTAGGTTGTCCGATGGCCGTAGACTACACCAGGAGCTGCTTATCTCTCTAAGTAGCTGGATCAGTGCCCTTACCAAGGACTAACATTGTACAGTAAAGGGACCGGCTAATGCCCAGGCCAGATTAACGGGGGGACTGCACACCAGCTGGCTAACTTGACAGGATTGAGAATGATTAAAAGCACCTCGTGGTCAGCAAAAGGGGACCAAAACACAATGCAACAGATGGCTTAGGTGCGACATGTTTATATGGACGGGTCCCTCTGTTCTCCCGCCTGCGTGCAATGACGCGTGCTGTGAACTGAGTGCTCATATCTGAACAGTTGTCATTGCACTCTCACTGGACAGTGAAGTGAGGATTACCAGAGAGTGTGTTTATTAATGCTGTGTGTGTGCCTGTGCATCACTTGGGATGGGAAGGGGTGTGTGTTCCTTGTCCATGTCAGCAGATGCATGTGCTGCTGACAGAGTGGAGTGCTTTCAGGCTGCCGGTGGGTTTAATGCTGACCCGTGACCTGCCAGTCTCGTAAGGTTGTGATGTATTGATGTATGTGGCCACCCTACTTTTGATCTTCCTTTTGGACAAACCCTGTCTACCATTCACTTTCTCTCATATGTGTCTTTCCACTAAGCTCTTTTTAGCAGGGTCTATTTTAGGCCTTGCACTAAGTCTCAGTTTAAGGGACTGTATACACTTAATTATCTGGCACAGAAGCTTGTAAGCTTCTTACACTGTAGAAGGGGTTAGAGAGCAAGGTTCCTCAGCCGTTTGGAACCAAATACCAGGGAAATACTTTTGATCATGTTGCTTCAGGTTGTGTTTTTTTTAACTCCCTTGTTGTGCCTGCAGTTGAGGAATTGAGGCTGCAGTACAGTGTGTACAGTCAGTACTAAAGAATCTTGTAGGGCTGCAGCTATCAATTCTTTTTGTAATCGATTAATCTAGCCCTTTATCGATCGATTAATCGGGTTATGGGATATTCTGTTTTTGCGTTTTTAACAAAAATGTTGTGGCTGTAAAAATGAACAAGCATTTGTTTTTGTTTTTTTTACAACTCCAACATTTGGCTCCAAAACAAAGCCCATTTATTGCAACTTACTCATTTTGTGTTTAAGTCGTTTGCTATGGTAGCCTTGCACAGGGACTGTGTGTGTTTGTGCACGCGTGATGTGCCTGAGTGAGAGAGACAAGATGAAGGTGCATACGTATGTGTGAAGATGGGGTTCTCTTTTTACGCCATACTCTCTTGCAATTGAACATAAGTTTACTACTTAAAAACAACAAAGCTAAACATCATATCTATCAAACCACATCACTACTACAACACGACTACTCACGTCAAATACCATATATGCGATTAAAATCACCTAATATCAATGTATACATTACCTTGTTTCAGCGACGCTTGGTGAAATAGTATGTGGATGTTTTCGGTTTAAATGCTGAATCATTGACGTCATACTGTTGTGATAAGCCAGGTCTACTTTGCAGTATACACACTGCACCTTGTTCTCTTCCTTCTTTCGAATGTAGTGTTCCCAAACTTAAGACATTTTCTGCCGTTTACGGACATCTTGGCTCTCTGCCATCTTGACTCTTCGCGCCAACTAATTCAGAATATATGACGCGTCCATGTGGAACAATCAGATCCCGGCCCATATAGCCATATAGAATTTACCGAGGCTTCGAGGCATTAGGCAACTCTGCCTCGAGCTATTTTCCTAATCGAGTTACTCGATGAATCATTGCAGCCCTAGAATCTTGCTTCTGTATAATCTTATTGGGAGTTAACTAGTATACTTATTGGGACAAGCGTTAACTATTAAGCAGAAAAGGTGTCATGTATGTTTGGTGACCACACAGATGTGCATGTTATGTATCAGATATGCCAAGGCTTTAATGGAGAGAGTAAGTTCATTAATCGTGATTCCACTGAAGTTGATATTATACTCATGTAACCCCTTTAGTGCTGACTCACCTTCACTGACCTAGACCTACATAAGTATTTGATTGAGGTTTGGGATGATTTAAATGGGATTTAAGTGTCAAATAGTGGGTACATGTGCAGGACACTGGCGATTGGACTAATCCGTTCCACGAATGCAAGAAGTGTTTAATGGTACACACGTTTGGCTGGACGGTATGGGCATGATTTAAAAATCTGAGTCAAGGACCCATTTGCATTTTGAAACCTTTTCTATATTAAGCTACAAATAGAATGAAGATTCATGTAAACAATTTAATTTTAAATCAAGAAGGCAAGAGAAAAAGATCTGAAAGACTTTGGCGCTTTAGTCAGATGTGTTTCAATAACGAACATTCTTTTAGTTACAAAGGTTGTGGGATTTTGTTTTGACAGAAACATCTGTGTTTACATCTACGAGAAAGACAGCAAATAGAGCTACAAACTGTCCATCACTACACAGAGCATTATTATGGTGCAGCAATCCAAAACAAATAAAGAAACGTTGAAATAACACTCTCTACCCACATGTTTAGACAGAGCACAGCTTACTAATACTGGTGACAGTTCGGTTCTCAGAAAAACTCTCTGCATTAGACTGAATCTGCGAATGCTGATCCGCGTAAAATTGAGGGTTTACTGTAATTAGTATTATATGTATATAAAAGGGTCTGGTTGTTAAAAGCTTACCCCACACTTTTTATACGCCAGTAACACAACAAATTTTGATATGTATCATATGTCAAAATGCATGTGGTTGTGAAAGCTGACACCGATCCATTCAGCACAGGCTCTTGCTTTTACATGGATGACTGAAATAACACCCCCCTTATTAACGATCTCTCTGTAAGGTCTGTTTTTTACTTGTTTTACTCCAAGCTGAACTTAGCTTTCCATTTGATTACATAGTTCCATCTTGAATTGTGCAGCTGTGACCTTTTGGTGCCCGCACAGTACCATGATTGCTGTCCCAACTGAGGTGGAGCAATGAATGTGAACTTCAGCTTCATAAATTGCCTAAATTTAAGCAATGTAAAAGGTGTTTCATCTCGATACCTTATGGCAGTCAGAGCACCATTTCCTAGGCAGTAGAAGTCTGTGCGTCCCTCCATGGATATGCCTCCCCAGACCATCATTGACCCACCACCAAACCTGTCATGTTGAACGACGTTGCAGGCAGCATAAC
>JBBPDH010000036.1:14710526-14720995 GCA_037974565.1 Clupeocharax schoutedeni | reverse complement strand
CCTATCTGGGAATGTAAAATATGTCTCATACAAGGGCTCTCCATTATGATCAAGTCTTCAGCGTCGAGAAAACTTGTGCTGTCGCACCGAGACTTTTTCTTTTTTTTACTTTTTTTTTTCTCTCAGCGCTCCACTTAACTCAAACCTTTCTCAAGTACTGCAGTTTAAACAGCAAAGCTTCCCTACAATAACAAGTCTGTATTTGAGCTTTTGATAACAAATAACATTTTTTTTCCTGACTTAGTTCTACGCTATGACTCTTTCATTCCAATTTTAACTTTCTGACAGCAAGAACAGCATCTCATCTTATCAACGTCAAATCGTACAGTTAACGGGGTATTGTCAAAGGTGACGAATGTACCATCTGATGTTTTGATTCAGCTATGTCAGACTTCAGATACATCATGAGGTCTAGGTGTCTGGGGACATGTTTTACTCAGGAGAATACAGGCATGCTGTCTATGTGTATCTGTTTGTCTTTGAGCTGTGTTGGCAGTTTTGGTACGTTTGAAGGTATTCTCATAGTTTTTGAAGCCCCATCACCACCAAACCTGGGTGATCAGATACAGTAGGTTAACACTCAGTCTCAGAGGTGTAACCAAAGTACAATATAGAAATATCCATTTTAGTGATATCTAGACCTAAACCAGTGAATTAGGGTTGGGACAGGTCCAGACAGGTTTGTAGAAATTACATATAAATCCAACCTGATTTACTTTAAATCCATTGTTTCCAGTCAAACACTGCTTCTGCCTCTTTATACGTAGAGAAACTGATGCTTCCTAAACTGAAAGCCACAAAACAGGTGTTTGAAGTAAATGATGGAATCTGACAAAAACAGGATTAGTAGTTTGTAGCATTCTGCTTAAATAAAGCACAAAAAATGGTTAATTATCGGCGTTAACACCGTTATTGTGAAGATTCCACGCAATTTACGGTGTTACAAAAAAATTAATCGATGCCCACCTCTAATTTATACCTGTGTTGTTTTAGTTCTTGTTGAAGGTCATTTGTCTTTTTTGAGCTTCTGTTTGTACCTGATTCTTGTTTTTGGCTCCTGTGCCGTATTCTTTTGTTTTCTTATTAAAATACAAGTAAGCATGAAGCCTTTGTCCCGTGGGTTTTCGCTCAGTGATTTCCAAGAGAGCTCTGAGTGCTGGCCCTACAGCCAGCCTTGTGACAATGCTGTTGTATTTCAAGTCTATTTTATTCAGCTTACTGCAGGCAGCGTTCCACAAAACGAATTTGTTCTACTGCAGTGTTTTTACTTAACAGTGGTAGCAATAAAAAGTATGGAACAGTGCATTCAAAACGGAGTAAAAGGAATATGCTACGTGTTCTCAAGAAATGTATAATGGATAATATTGATATTCACATACAGTATACAGCAGGCCTATTCAGCTAGTGGCTCGTTGCCCTTTTAAAATATTTTCGTGGCCCGTCAGACTGCCAATAAATCAGTGTGATTTGTGTGTTTTGGATCATGATTGGTTGGTAGTCCCCTTCTACTTTTGCCAAGGTTGGTTATCTGGTTATCTGCTGTGTTGTATAAAATTAGCCAATCAGAGCACAGAAGTTGCCATATTATTAGCCAATCACAGCCAAGGCAGGATTTAAAAAAAAATGGGTGTGTTTAAAAAAAAAAAGCAGAGCAGAGCTGGCAGTAACGAAAGAATCCCTTTCGAGTAACAAAAGAATACTTAATCACTAAATCACTAATCAATAAATCTGTATGAATTCAGCATATAGCACTTACCAGCTCACTCGGCTACCAAAGTTACTGCACACAAAATGTTTCCGCTGTTTACAAAATGTTTATTTTCGATTCTGCTTTAAATGCTACGTTACATTCTGACCGTTGGGGTAGTTAGATCTAGGCTGCAGTGGTGCAGAGGGGGCATAATTTCTTCCCATATTTCCCTTTCCTGTTCAGATGAGGTGTCTGGTTGGATGACTCAGGGATTGCCATTACTTGCCCCTGCCACAATGAGTGACGTTGATCCCACTGCACCCTCGTACTCAGTCTGTTTTTTTGGTCTCGGTTCATAAGTTCATGCTCACATCACAGAACAGAATGCTAAATGATTTTGAAAAGACACCTGTTCTGATTTAGCTGGCTTCGTTGCACTCCACTGGCCATGAGTGGTTAAATATTGAGTAGGTTGATCCTAACAAGCATGGAGCCAAGTGGATGGATGATGACCTTTTTCTCTACTGTTTCATTCCTTTCTGCTAGATTAGAATGCCACTATTCCTTTTGGAATTCGTTTTTAAATGAGACAGACCTCTAAGAGATGATGAAAGAGCAATCAGGGATTTTTTTTCATATAAAAAAATGTTTAAAAAAACTTTTTTAATGAACGTGCTATACAAAAACACACACTATCATTCTGAGGATGTTCCTGTTTCCTGGGCACACGTATACTAGCGCTGCTTTATAATAGCGTGCTGGCTGCAGCAGAGTAAACTTCGATTGAAATGCCTGCACTGTCTCGCTCTGTCATTTTCACTGAGGTATTAGGGGCATGATTCCCTTTACTGCTCCTGGCTTATATTCACACTCCAACAATGTTTGATCATTTTCCTAGCCTCAAATAAGATACAATCCAGTTACCACCGCATCATCAAAGTAACAATGAGGTTCAGTGCCAATTTATTGCCTTACGGAAGTAAAATCAATACAGCAAAGAAATAACAACCCTTTCCTCTCTTGGCCTTCATAGAAAAAGTCTGTTTCCTTCTCTAAGGTAGTTTACTAAACTCCAGCAGAAGGCAGCCGTTGATATCAGATTGAGCAGCCGTCTCATTTGCTCTAAGGGCATCGAGTATTTTGTCTTTCTCTCTCTGTCTCTCTCTGTCTGTCTCTCTCTCTTTGTCTCTCTCTCTCTCTCTCTCTCCAGCTATCTGTATATCTCTTTCGCACTCACTCTCTGCCCCCCCCCCCATTTATGCCCATATTATCCCCTTCACTTTATCACTCCTCTCATGTCTTCTTCCTCTCAGTGTGAGTATGTGCAATGTAAAACTGTATCGTAATTTCCCAAAGGTCCAATAAGGCCTGGTGAAAATCCAACCTCTCCTGCCAAGAATAAGACAGATTTACAAAAGTTATTTTATGATTTTGCTACTCTTCTCATGAACCCACACCCCAGTTCTTGTATTGCCTTTCTAGTGCTACTTCAGCTTCTTAAAGACCCTCTAGTGTTTCCATTGCTGACAGGAGACAGACAGCTATTTGCAAGAAGTGCTTGACACTGGGTTTATTGAGTAAGAGAGACAGATATAGAAAGACAAAAAAAAAATATTTCTGGCATTGCAGCCAGTGGTAATAAATATGGTGTTATAGCACTGTTGTGTTTGGCATAATAGTGTTTAAGTGTTGTGAGAGACAGCGGTGTAACACTATTGAGTGTTTCTCACACCTGGCCACGGTTTGAATAGTAGCCAATGGTTCTGCCTGCTATTTGTGCACCTGTTTGTTTGGCAGAAGTAGCCCGTTGAGAGCAAATTTATCTTGTTAGAAAGTGAGTGATAATTACCGATATGTACCCAGCAGTGGGGTGTTTAATGTGTGTTATGACAAGAGGGTTCTGGTGTTAGTTTATGATACTGTTTGAGGAGTTTGTCCTCTCTTGTCCCAGCACATGTACACTAGTGATGTCAGTACAGCAGAGTGTCAAAGCTGTTCATGTAGCAGTGTGCTGTCATTTACTCTTGTTTTCCCCACCCGTGATTTCAAACATGGCTAAACACAGGGTTTTGCACATTTTTATGTGAGTGAAGGTTTTTGTTAACAAAAAAAATACATAAATAAAATACCTGACATTTTCGGTATTAGATGTTGATACTAAATAATGCCTGTTGATACTAAAAACAGGTTGAAAAGAGTGATAATGTATACAGTAATTCTCCACTTTACACGTGGGTTTCATTCCAAGAGTACCCTTGTATAGTGAAAAACCGCATTGTTGTGTTTTGATAAAAAAAAAGCTTATTTTTTATAGCGTAAACCCTAAATATTCCTCCAAATCTGTTCCCAGAACACTTTAATGTGATTTTAAACTCAGTTTAATGCATTACACTTAAAGAAAATGTAAAGGTAAACCTGTATTCAAATTTAAATTCCATGTCGAGATATGCAACTGGGAAGGTTGCGGAACAAAAGTTTACACCCAGGTCGCATTTAAAGAGGGACGTGTCTGAATGTGCTCTGGCTCAAGGTTTTTGGGGAATAACCCCTGATCTACTTGGGGCTAAAAATACAAATGAGGGCTCGTTGAAAAGGTCTCCTGGAGATCTACCGAACTGTGGAGATTGAAGTGTCTGAGTGCTTTCCCCGCCGTGATATGCAACTCTGTAGGTCGCAGAACAAAAGTATTTGGACACCCCGGCATGGTGAATGGGTCCCCTTGTATGAAAACAAAAACTATATTTATGGCAGCAAAAAAAGGCAGAGGATATTTGCAGTTTGAGTTATTGTGGTTCATTTCTCCAAAAAAATCAGTGTGTTACTGAATCCGCGACTCCTGATACGCGTAAAACTGTGAGTTCACTGTATTGAACTAATTACTGATGAGTATAGAGGACAAAGTAAATCACACAGAAAATGCAACAGTTAATGCAGACTATACTTGGGGAGACAATTTTGGAAAATGAGAGAGAGACAGCAGTTAGTGAATTTTATGCCTTATTTTGAAATAGAAGCAATATTTTACCAGTGCTGAGGTTCACGTGAAGTAGAAAGCAATAGACTACAATGATGTTATTCCATTACAGTTTAAAATTCTTGTAGTGATGATATAGTTAATAAAAACTGAGTCAACACTTTAGCTACATAAAATTGGCCTGACTATGCTGTATGCATGGTGGATGCTTTAATATGTCATTACGGCTTGTGTCAAATGTTGTATCTGACATTAAAAGTATGGTAGTATTAAATTAAACCACAGTACTTTCCAGTAATGATGATGCTTATGGAAAGCAAAGTTAATGTTTACTTTCAATCCAGTTTGCTACACTAATATACATATAGGCTATATAACCTATATCTCCCTTGAGTCTCCCTCAAGTCAGATATAGTTAAAAAATAATTCTGACAAAATTCTTGCTAATTATATGAATTCCATATGAAATGCTATGGAAAATTATTACATATAATTGGTCTTATTGCCACATATATTTTAGGTTTCTGGAATGTTCTGTCTGCTCTCTAGAAATTCCAGCTTTGGCTGCTGTTCGTGTGCTCGGCTGTCTTTCTGCAGCAGGACATGCTGGTTCAGTGGCTGTGCTGTGGCCTGGCATGGCTGTGAGCCTGTCACTCTCTATAGCGGTCACTGTGCCTACGGTTTGCCCCCTGAGAGCAGCTGCCCATGTTCTGCCCTCCGGAGGCCCAGCCTGGACCCACTGCTTTGCCTTTCACGCCCTGTCAAACTAAGTCTCTCTCACTCTTTATCTCCTCCACTCTCTATTTCTCTCTGTCTCTTTCTCTCTCTTTCTTTATCTCCTCCACTCTCTTTCGTTCTCGCTCTCTCTCTGAGTGCATGCTGGGAGTGAGTGGGTGGAGCGTGGTGAGCGTCTGCAGGTCGTGGCTGTTGCACTTGTGCACTACTCTCTTTTTTTTTCTTTGTATATATATATCTACTTTTTCTATTTTTTCTTTGATTTTCTTTGGTTTACAAAAGTTTCTTTTTGTTTACATTTGGTGTTTGCTGCGCTTGCAATAAGCCACGCCACCACCACTCAGGTGTGCTGGTGTGTGCTATGGCGGCGAGTGGAGGGATGTTTGACACGCTTTTGAAACGCCACGGGGTTAATGTGGTGTCCGTAGCAAGTGTAGCATTGAAATCGGCAAGATTGTGGGTTATGAGAATCTTGTGTCAGCTTCAAGGATGAATAATGCAGTTGTTCTGTTCCTTAAAACTGTTGATAAAGTTAATGAGTTAATTGAAAACAGCGTGGTTGCTGGTGGCTCATATACGCCTGTGCTTCCCCTGTCCTCTCCCGCAAAAAGAATCACCCTGTCCAATGTGCCACCATTGCAGCTTCTTTCTGTCCTAACCCGGTATGGAAAACTAGTGTCTCCGGTCAAGAAAATTCCAATTGCAAGTAAGTCACCTCTATTAAAACACATTCTTTCGTCGCTTTGTGTACATGATTTTACAAAGGGATCATGCTGAACTTGATTTATCTTTCAGTCTGCACGTCGAAGGTTTTGATTACACAGTGTTTGCAACCACCGACCCAATGAAATGCTTCGCGTGTGGGTAAAATAGGACACCTTGCTCGCACGTGTCAGACTGAAAAAGATACATTTCAGAAACTTTCCCGAATGCTTCCGCAAGTACAAACGACCCTCCTGTTAATGAAAATGATTGTGGCGACGCAGGTGTTTTAGGTTCTGATTCTGGTGATTCGGTGGACCATAAATCTGATTCATCTGTTAACCCAGATGATAGCCCGGATCTAACTCAGTCCAGCCTCCCCACAGCCTAGCCAGCCCCAGTGAGTGCTGAGGCTTTCGTGTCGCGGGTCTGAATCTGCTGAGGGAGGCGACGGTACCGAGAATAATGTTGACATGGACGCGGTTTTAGTAAAACTCCAGGGAAAAGGCGAGCAAGCTGCACTAATTATACATCCCTCGCTAAAAAAACAGATCGGGATAGTAACCCTTCCCAGTATAGCTGTGAGGACGAGCTGTCGGACTCCAGTTTAATGTCCACCTCCCAAAATGAGCGCTCCAGCAGGAGCTACGAGCCAGAGGACATTAAACGGTTTTTAAAAGCCACCAAAAACGAGAAGGGAACAAAGGTTGAAGAGTATTTCCTGGATTTAAAATAATTGCAGATAAAGCAAAATAATTCATCGGTGAGGGTCTTTTTGAAAAAAAAAAAGAAGTGTATCGGCAGAAAAATGGTGACTTCAGTTAAGAAAAAGTTGGAGATGATGGAAAAATGATGGAGATGACATTGTATAAGTTTTTATTACTCCAGTTTTTTTACCTGGGTGTCTCTGTGTTTTTTCACCTCCCTTAAACTCCATGGGTGAATTTCACATTGCCTCCTTAAATTTAATTGGAGCGAGGAGTCCCAATAAAATGTTCGAAGTGGTTAAACAAAAACGTTTTGTTTCATATTCAGTTGTATGTCGTGTTCTAAGACGCCTAATCATGTTAGTGGTGTTAAAATGCCGTTGCTTGTTTCCACCTCGAGGGATTTCATCACCACATACACTGCAAATGGTTAACTTTACGTCTTTATCGGACACTTTGAAAAACTTCCAGACGGGAGTAATCATGTTGCCACTGATAAGCTCCGCTCTGCTGTTGTTTACCTGTGCGCTGTGCATACACGTGAAAAAGTTGCGCAAGTAATTTACGTCAAGTGATCGGCTTTTTTGATCGGCGCTTTTGGGGTTCGCCGATCAAGCTATTTTTAGCCAATATTGGCCGATCATGATTGGTGGCCGATCAATCGGAGCATCACTACTAATTTGGTGCATGATAATTGTTTTAGCGATGTTTTTATATTTTTCTGGTACAATTTTAAAACACGCAAGGCCTGTTTTCTGTGAGCAATTTCCTCCGGGATAAATAAAGTTTTCTGATTCTGATTTTACATCCTTGCAGCAGTGGTGGTACATGGGGAAAGTACAAATCCAACTTTTATGTAAACAGTATACTCAAAACATCACTAGGGACACAACACTATCGATAAAAGCTTTAGAAGAAGAACTTCTCCAATATCAGAACTTGGTTTACTCTGGAGATCAGGCTCACGTTGAGGTTCTGGCTGCGAAAAAGAATGCACTGGCTGATTTCTTGGAAACTAAAGCACAGGGGACTCTGGTCAGATTGCGCTTCCGTAACTTGGACCAAATGGATGTGCCGTCCAAGTTTTTTTTTAGCTTGGGGGGGGGGGGATGGTCAAAGGAGAGTTATTTGGTCTTTGTGCACTGAGGGTGGTACTTTACTGACCAATTCCTCAGACATTAGAAAGGTAGCAGGTGATTTTTATCGGAAGCTGTACAACAGTGAACTGGGCCCTGATTGGGTTGGTAATGACACTTTCTTTGTTGATCTGCCTCAGGTTCCAGCTGAGTTCCTGGCTGAGCTTGGTGCCAGCCTTACATTGGGGGAGCTAAAGAGCGCTCTCCAGGTAATGGAGTGTGGCAAAGTCTGGATGGAATTCCAGTTGAGTTCTACAAGTCCTTCTGGCCTGAAGTGGAAGAGGACTTGTTAGAGGTGCTCAATGATTGCCTGATGTATCTATGGCAAACCGTTTAAAGACAGTTTTAGAGCACATCATTCACTCGGATCAGTCATACTGTGTTCCAAATAGGCTTATTAATGACAACATTTCTGTCGTGAGAGATGTTTTAGACATTGCAAAGCTTCTGGATCTCAACATGGGCCTGATTTCCTTGGCCCAAGAAAAAGCTTTTGACCGGGTGGAACATCAGTATTTGTGGAGTGTTCTGGCAGGTTTTGGTTTTAACTTTGATTTTATTGACAAGTTCAGGGTTCTGTACTGTGATGTGGAGAGTATTTTAAAGGTCAATGGTGGTTTGAGTTCTCCATTTAATGTCACTAGAGGCATTAGGCAAGGCTGTCCTCTGTCCGGGATGTTATATACACTTGCAATAGAGCCTCTTTTACACAAGTTAAGACAAGCTTTAAAGGGTATGGCTTTTCCACACTGCCCAACCTCCACATGCCTGTCGGCGTATGCTGATGTGGTGATTCTCATTGGTGACAGTGGTGACGTTATGCAGTCATCTAATGTAATTAAGCACTTTGAAGCTCTCTCTTTAGCAAAAGTAAACTGGTTCTATTGTTTGGGTCCTGGGCAGAAGGGGTCCCTGACCTTCCAGAAGGGTTGCAATGGAAGAGAGGCGGTTTAAAATATTTAGGTGTGTTTTTAGGTGATGACACGACAGTACACAGGAACTGGGAAGGAGTTCTTGAGAAATTCCGGGCCCGGATCGATCGGTGGAAGTGGCTAGGGCCAAAAATGTCGTACAAAGGACATGTTCTTGTTGTTAACAACATAGTAGCAGCTTCCTTTTGGCACAGACTGGCCTGCATTGGACCTCCTCTGAGTCTGTTGAATGAATTGCAAGCGCTACTGGTGAACTTCCTCTGGGAAAAACTACACTGGGTTCCACAGTCGATCCTGTTCCTGCCCAAGGAAGAGGGTGGGCAGGGTCTTATCCATTTACAAAGTCGAGCCGCAGCTTTTCGTCTGCGGTTTGTGCAGAGGCTCTTGACTGGACCTTCCGATGCAGCCTAGAGATCTACTAGCTGTGAAATTCTGAGGACATATGGGGGCTTCTGCCTGATGGAACCGTGTCACACTTTTATCTCTGGACTCCCACTTTTTTACAAGAACATTTTAAAAATATGGACTCTTTTTAATGTACAGCAAAATGACTCAGAAACCTCCCTGTACTGGCTTTTGTAGGAGCCACTGGAAAGCAAGATGCACCGTAGTGTGGCGTGTTAACGATCTCCTGGTTTTATTTAGACTTTTTCTGATGCAGGCCTTGTGACTGTAAAATACATTCTTGAGCTCACTGGACCAAACTTTGAAGATGCAAGATGAGTGGCAGATCACATTCACATCAGGTCAACTCGCACTGTTGCCCACCTTCTTGATGGGTGGGCAACACTTTTTCTCTGGAGTTGAGACTGTTGGAACAGTACTGTGCAGGTGTGATTGACCCTGACACTACAGACTGTTTCCCCAGCTTAATCTCCTTGCCTGGTCTGGGAGAAGGGACAGGCCCTTTGCCAGATCCTGGTAAATCAAAAGATTTGCTCTTCCAGTTTGTTCATGGTAAATGTTTGTATCATGCCTGTGTTAAAATTTTTAATAAGGGAGCTTTGAGTGGTAGAACTGACACGCCTTGGCTATCAGTTCTGGGTCATGATGTGAAACCTGAATGGAAGGTTTTTATAAACCACCATTGGCAAAACAAGTGGGCGACTTGGAGACTTTTTCAAGGTGCGATAGCGGTCAATGCCTTTGTTTCAATTTTAATCCCAGAGGTCAATCATTGCTGTCCTTTATGTGGTAAAAGAGATACCATGTTCCACACTTGTTTGCACTGTGTAAGAATCAAACCCTTGTTTGTGCTGCTGCAGTCCCTGTGTGAGCGTTTTTACAGAGCCTTTTCTGAGAAGGATTTTATTTTTGGTTTTAAGTACATTCGACGCCAGCAAAATGTCTGCAAACTATTACATTTTATAATGGGCCAAGCCAAAATGACCATTTATGTTAGCAGACGAAACAAGATTGCTCACCAACAAGGGTACGATGCTGTACAGGTGTTTACGGTTCTGGTCAAATCCAGGGTGCACATTGACTTTCGTTTTTATGAATAAATGCAGGATTATGGCCCTTTTGTGGATATGTGGTGCTGTAATCAAGCTCTGTGCTCCGTTGTCGCCAATGCATTAAAAAAAACATTTT
>JBBPDH010000036.1:14598828-14608881 GCA_037974565.1 Clupeocharax schoutedeni | reverse complement strand
TTAACGTATTATTTTTTTCTGTGATTAATTAATCTAATTAACGCGTTAACTTCCCAGCCCTACTGCAAGCACATGTTTATTATACAGTTCCTATGTGAGTGTTCAGAAGTGCTTTGTGTGTGCGTCCTCTCTTGTATCTTGCTGTGCATGCCTTACAGGCCTGGTTACTCCTTAACCTAAAGAAGACATTCCAAACCTGCTCTTTAGAACAACGAGAGAGAGAGAGAGAGAGAGAGACAGACAGAGAGAGAGAGAGAGAGAGAGAGAGAGAGAGATTGAGTTGTGTTGATATAGGGGAGAGTTCACCACAGTGCTTTTGCACATATCCCCATAGCAACATCATCCACAAACGTTGACAGCAATCAGATATTTTTCTCAAGATTCACCCTGATGAGTGTTCTTGTACAATACAATTACTTTCTAATGTCACATCTATATCATTTGTCACCTTTTGATTCATGTAATGTAGCACCATTAAGAAGATAGCAGCCAACACTTAGAGGACGACACCCGAGATAAAGTACATCCTTCACACTTCGGAGTTAGCTGTAACGTGGTGTTAGAACTGAACCATGCAAGGGAAAAGATGAGAAATTCGTAGCCTCTACAGCACACTTTTGTTTTGGAAATGTTTATGCCCAGATTAATCAGAAATTGTGTATACATCTACAAACCACTTTATTAAAAACACCTACAATGTATCTACTGGCCATTTTATCAGAAACACTGATAATATAGGTTCACTTTGTAGTCGCTCTATAGTCCCTCTATTTTCTGTCAGTTTTTTTTTTGTTGTTATTTTTTTTTGCACAGTAGTGACACTAATGTGGTGTGGACTGTTGGTCACACATCAGTGCTGATATAGATACAATGTGTACCTCATGAAGGGTTACTTGGTGCAGTCATGTAAATTCATTTTTCTACTTTAAATTTTTTCACTGATCATATTGTTTTGATATATTTTGATTTATTTAGGCTTGCATTTTCATTTACATACAAACAAATGTGTTGGTTACTCGAAATAAGGAAATAAAAACAAAACAGATATTCAGCACATTTGAATCAATGAATCCTCCCCCCCAAACCCCCCCCCACCCACAGTGTGAGATTCCTTCATACACACCGATATAAGATTTCTTTTTCTGTTTACTCTCACAAGTACATTCCCTTGCTTTCCTCGTCACATTTATGCACTTCCTAGGATAGATAGCTTCAGATGTTTTTTTCTAATGTATGCTGGCCTAGTGATTTCTATGTCGGCATCTAAGTTGCGCTAATGTTGTGGTGCGATTAGAGCTCCCTTGATCGTGCTGCTGAAACACAGGAGGTGGTCCCTCAGGTCCGCCTGTCATGTAGCCCATCAGTCATTCTCTTTCAATCAATGTTTATTTCATCTCCTATTCTCTTTAGTAGAGCTCTGACAGCCTGAGTGTCTACAGATGTAGCATCCAGAGAGAGTGAGCGCGAGGAAGAGAGAGAAACCAAGTAAAATGACATTTTCCAGAACCTCAGGTCCCACTATTTTCTTGTGCCCATATCCCAGTTTGCTGGTACGCGTATTGTTTTATTTTTACGTCCTTAATTTCTTACAGGAGCATTTTTAGCACAGTAGGTGTGGGTTTTGTTAAAGTCTGGGTTCTGTTTTGTTGCCTTACTAAAGAGCCATTTACTTGCAAATTATGCCTGACTAGGGGTTTGTTGAACCAGAATTTGTGTCTGTGATTTTGTAGATGCTTATCTCACAAGTCATACACATCTATCTTAGTCACACACCTGCACCTCTCCATACTTTGACAGGGTCTCATGAACTCCCTAACGTGTGAATGTGCATTGATGTGTGTTTCCTGTGTTGCTGATGCAGTTGATTTGTAGTGGTGATATCTGCACTAGCTGTTATCTGCTACACCTTTGCTCTGATATGGCGTGTGATAACAGCCACACATGCACCCACCTGATTAACCAGTGAACCCTGACCTCCTCTGGGACCAATCAGTGTGCCTGCATAATGAACACAGAGCCAGAAAAGGGAGAGAGAATGCTTTGCTAGAGGTTGAGATTTAATTAGCTGATAAACACCTGACTGGCGTCATGATGTTTATCAGTGGATGTTTTAGTAATTACCACCCACGTTCTGTGGTTAATTACTTCCCATCCTTGAGTGATACATCTCTCAGCTCCCTCCGTCTCACTCTTTTAATACGTGTTTGTTTTTCTTTTTTCGGCCGTACTCTGTGATGACTGCACTCAGTAAAATCCTCCCTTGAAAGGCACGGATCTGGAGACTCAGGGGTGGGCGGGGCAACAGCCCTGATGCAGAACTTTTAGGGATTTTGTTTTAAAAATTATTATTTTTTAAATAAATAAGCTCTAATGACATCCTGTTAAATCAAGTGCTAATTTAAAACCTCCTTAGGAACCCTTAATATCAAGATTCACACAAGCATTAGGAAACCTGATGTCTGACGCCTAAGCTTGGACACTGAGATCCATTAAGATTAGGTTAGTTTGCATGTGGTGTGCAATAGATTATGCAAATAGTTAGTGGACACTTTTGTAGGATAATTACATAGTCGAAAATGCAGGCAGAAGGTGTAGAAAACAGTATTAAGAGCCAGTAAAAGGCTGTGGGGTCAAAAAGTAGAGGTGGAGTTAGAAGAAAGTAAGACATAAGAAAAACAAAAGGAAAAGAAAAAAGATTTATTGACCATGATGGAGGTTTTATTACAGTATGCCCATATAATGAATAACAAATACAGCTACTGTATGACAGTTATATAAACAAGCTGCACACAGTTTGACATTAATACATGCATGAGCTTTTGGCACTCCGGTCCTGGTTTTACATTTATTCGCATACCAATGAGCTGCCTGTGAATGAGTGTTGCACTGGCATGCTTATTTACAGGAAAAGCCCGACCAGGGGAAACAGTTTTCATTTAATTTGATTATAATTAAATATTTTGTCTTTGTGAAGTCTTAACACACAATTCAGTTTAATATGCTTTACATCAAGTTGTTAGACTTTGTAGCAAGGATGTGGATGCAGAGAAAGAGTAGTGCGATGACGTATATCATTCTTGTTGTAAAAAAAAAAGGCATTCTCAAAGAAACAAGTAGTGAGTAACAGCCCATTCTGATACAATGTTTAGTAAAAAGCACAGGGATGTTTACAATGAAAAACTGCAGGTGCCATTAAAAGGTCTTATGTGAAAGACTATATTAATGTTAAGGTGTAAGTATTTAACACTTTCTTTGTTGGCTTGGCATCCCTTCAGTATCAAAAAGAGAATTTTTATCAGTGATGTAGAACCTTATTTACTGATTCAGAATTGCTCATCATTCCATCCCAGTGAACCATAAACTTTCTTCTGCTGTTCCAGAACAGAGCAATCACTGGAGCCTTGTTGCCTTTCTTGATCTCTGCGAGTGATGGCCGCTTTTCTAGATTTTAATTATAATTATAAATCACTTTGTGATTTGTAATTAGTATAATATTATTTCCTTATCCTATGTCTGTGGAAAATTCAAAAGCACTTGTATTGAGAGTTACTACCAATGAAGAAACCAAGCTTTTCATCAGCTTTGCTAAACAGTGAAGTAGAGCTGCCGCAGTACTAATAAACTGAATGTGTAACCTTTTAAAGATAAAGTTGTCATTAAGACTTTATAAGAGAAGAGAGACTAATTTAAAATAAAAATAATCATACCATTGACGAGAAGGTTAATTGTAATCAGCCATATTTTTTAATTTAGTAATCAAGTTTAATCAAGTCATCATGTTAGCCCTACAGTGGAGTCAGTGGACTTATAATTGGTCAGAATTTATATACCACAGATTTAACACCTTACCTCAAGCCTCATAGGGAAATTATCTTTTTTGTTTTATTAATATAATAATAGAAACAAAATGAAAGTATAGTTGACTTGAAATATTTGCCTTTTTTTATTATTTTAAACCAGCAGACTGTATTGTCTGTGGTGACCCTCAATTAGGGCTGCATGATATTAGGAAAACATGCAATACGCGATAATGTTGTTGAGTGTTGCGATGGCGATATCAGATGCGATAAGTAAGTAAAAACTTAGGATCTGCTTTGGATTTGCTGGTAACATAACATAGACACTGACTAGGCTATGCAGAAAAAAAATGAAATGCAATACTTCCATTCCAACATGTTTATTTACTTAAATTGATCCTTTAATGCCTCCCAAAAAAACATTTGAACCATTGAACATCGTTGAAAAAAATCTGAAAATATTTTAATAATTTTAAATAAATGTAAACATAATTTATATTATAGTATGTTTTTCACCAGAAAATAATAAGGAACAATCTATAACAGTAGCACAGAAGATGAAGTAACTGCCCAGTGATTTTTTTTTTCTCCTCTTCTATGTGGCGTTGGGAAAAACACCATTTATTGCAGCTCAGGCAGTCTTGCGCGATGTATATATTACACATGTTGATATTGTGATGACGATATATTGTGCAGCCCTACCCTGAATGTTTCCCTGTTCTGTTTTCGGGAACATGCGGATCTCAATTAGAGCCCGATATTAGTCATTATAAATGCAGACAAACTATCGGTGTCTGCATTTATAATGCCCGATAAATGAATATTTCAAAATAAAATAAAAACGGACGAAACACCCTTCAACCATGTCCTGAGTGTTGGCGTTGTATAGTTTGTCCACCAGAGGGCACTCTACACTGTCCCTGTTGGCATCACTCGTGCATAACGCGCCACACATCCCGCAACCTGCTGATCCAGCCAGAGTCGGGCAGAGAGAACCAGTTATCCGTGAGTGAGATCATCGGTGAAGTGTGTTCAATAACCAATGTTAGGGAAATCTGATAATGTTTTGTTGCGCGTTTCTGGGGGAAATATATATATATATATATATATATACGTATATATATATATATAGGCCGATATATCGGAATATCGTTATTGGCCTTCAAAATCCTTTATCGGACGGGCTCTAATCTCAACACTCACTCCTCTTTAGCATTAGGCTGTAGCTCATTAATGTGGTCCTCATGTTACAGTGGAAATTAATGTAGCATTTATATACAAACTGTGGTAAAAGGCTTCAATGGGTGTCTCTTCTTTTATTTAGGCCTATTTGCTGTAGAGAACCATACATCATTGGTCTGGGTTTTGTTTACACGTTCAGAGTCAGTATGAATGTGCGCGCTCGATGTGTATGTCATATGTTTTTGTGGCGTGAATAATGGATTCGCGCAGGGCCAGTTTTGACGGCCTGGCAGTAAGTCATGATAAACAGATCAATACTGCATATCTTAATCTTGCCAATTCCGCACCCCCACCCTCCCTTGCCCACATACACATATAGAGTACTATCCTTCATATACTCTTCTGTGTCTACTTGTTTTTCTTTATTTCTCCTAAAGAAAGAAGCAGACTTATAGAGGATAAGAAAATATAGCTGGACTTGTGTAAGAATCATTGAACAGCATCCCCACATGGTGACACTGATTTGTCCTGCATTAAATAAAAAAGGGGGATAGAACACATAAAAAAACTTTATAATCTGCTTAAGATATGCAGCTCAGGCTTCTCATTAATATTGGATCTTAGGGTTAATACGTGTGTTAAGAAGAGTTAGGTAAGCAACAAATGTTCTCTTGTATGGGGTCTCCCAAGAAAAGACTTTACCAGGAATTCTGCTGTCCTTTTTAATTTTTTTCTTGGCAAGGCATGTTCGTTCTAAAGTTTCAGTTGATAAATCACAAGCTATTTGGTTCACCTAGCATTGCTAAGCTCTTTTAAAGGATGATCTTAAAACATATTGTGATTTTTATACGTCTCATTTACCTCTTTGTTGTATAGATTAAAGTATTTTAAAATCCAGTAAATTGGTCACTCCGTCCAATCCATCTATAGAATGTCCTATAAAATTTCCTGTCAATTTCTGTCGAAGTGTCACACTTGTTTCACACATCTGATGGATAAGTGTTAGTCATTCGTGTTTGCCTTGGACTAGTACAGAAAGCAAGAGTTACAGACATCCGTTTTCTGAAAGGACAAATCCGTTATTTTGCCAGAATAAAAATGTAATTTCTGAAACAACGTGGTACATTTGTTTCACCTCTGGAACTTATAAGTGTGTGCCTGGTCATTGATTCCCATGATTGGTAGGTGGACAGGAACATGCGTATGTAAAATAAATTGCTGAGGTTTTTTGGATAAAAACCCTGAAGATCTTTTATTATTTTTATTTGGTTTAGTTTTTGTGAATTTCCTCACTTAGTTTGCCATATTCCTGGTGCAGCATGTGGAAGGAAAAAATGAGCTCTGTGTTCATCATTGCTTCTGGGATGCGCTCCTGACCTGATAACATAAGCCCAGAACTGGAAAGCTCCTCTTGCTCCTTGTCACTCGCACCACACAGAGGTCGTTAATGTGACACGGGCCTTTGTTGAGGCAACCCTTGTGACCAACAGCAAACCAGTAATGAGTTAATTTTTAGACAGGAACATATTTCACCATGTGCTGTAAAAGATTTCTTCTTCTGTTGCTTATGGCCTGTGATTCAGTGCTCTGTGGCTTTGGCTCACTTACCCAGGAGCACAGGCCTGTTAAAATCCCTAGTGAGAGGGGGAGAAAGTGAGAGAGTGAGATAGTGAGAGAGTGAGTGAGTGAGTGAGTGAGTGAGTGAGTGAGTGAGTGAGTGAGTGAGTGAGTGAGTGAGTGTGGTGTAGTCAAGACCACCTCAACCGAGACCAAGACACTCCCGAGACTGGAGGGTATCAAGACCAAGACCTGGTTTGAGACCAAAACAGACTAGGGCTAGCCCAGACTAGGGCTAGAATCGACATCACATTACTCAGATCAACTGTAGAGTAGGAAGGCCTTGCTGTAAAGTGTCATTACTCATTAAATCATATTCATGCTATCTTTTCAATGATATTGTCCACTTGCCTTTCATTTAACATCCATAGTTATGACAAATTTTTGAATTTGAATACTTTATTTATCCCAGAGGAAACAGTGTAACAGTTCCTTTAGGCCTGAGGAAAAATATTTTTCAAGACACTTTCTGGTGAATGTAGATGTTGTCCCAGCAGTCTCTGTCAAGGTGGTTCGAAAAAATTGGCAAACAACAGAATGATTATTTTTATGGGACGTTTTACAAATATACACTGTGTGTTCTATAAACCAAAATTAATTACTGACGACTCCACTTACATTTTCGGCCGTGTCTTTGCAGCCTTCGCTGTAATGTGGTGTGTATGGGCTGTGAAGTGCTGGCAGTGTCCGTTAAAGAATGTATACAATGTATTTATAATAGATGCATCTGACTGGTTGCGTTTGAATTAAGGTGTGTAATAAATAATGTTCTGTGGTGATGCACATTTGCAGATTTCTCTTTTCTTCCCATTCCATTGAGACCGCTGTGTCAGAGACCAAGACAAGACCAAGACCAAATAGAGTCGAGACCCAGACAAGACCAAGACCTCAGCACTAGTGTGTCTATGTATGCATATGCAAGAGATGATCAGGTGCATGTTTGTGCTTGTATGAATTTCTAATTAGCTACCTTGTGAATGCCATAGTATGAGTCAGACAGTTTTTATGGTGCGAAAATGAATTCTTAATGATGTTCTGTCATCAAGCCACCTGATTGCAATTAGATTGTTAGGCTTTTATTTTCTCAAGATGGAGCCTCCTCAGAAGATTCACGTAATTGTTCATTTTTTACAATGATTAACAATGAATGAGTAAATCATATGAAAAGCTTTCTCATGCTTTTTTGGTTGTTTACTTTTCATTTCTTTGTCTTATTTTCTGCTTGTTTTCTTGTTTTCATGCTCTTTCCTTTTTCTCTATTTCTGCTTTTTTCCCCTGTCTTATGCTCTCTCTTTCTCTCGCCTCACTGAAGTATGTGAGGAGAGTGAGCCTGCAGAGGAGACTCCCGCCTCCAGTAAGTGTATGTTTGTGTGAGATCTGTCCTGTTTTAGTGGTCTCTATTGTTTTTGCAGTCAGTGAGTCCCACTTCCCTTAATGTTGAAGGAACCATATCCTGAAAAGAGGCTCAGAGTGAGCTTTCTCTGTTCTCTGTGCAGTGAAAATCCAAAGATGTTTACTGGCTGTGGTTTAAAAGAACTCTGAATTTGAGTTAAAATGTAAAGTTTACATTTTATGTGCTATCTGCATATTGTCATCTCAAAAGGAATAGCTATATCATCAGTTGCTCTATGTTTTGGAAGCAGAGACGGAACAAGTATGTTTTTTGCATCAACTGCAGAAAGATAATACTTTTATGAGTGAGATTCTGACTTTCATTTTCAGTAATAATATTTCAACCCCCATCATACACATTAATGCAGGTTGCTCGGTCCCCTTCCTGAAGGACTGCTTTGAAAACAGAAACCAGTAAACCAGTTTTGAATCCAATAATTTACGATCCAAGTGTTGTGCAACTCCCTAGCTATTAACTATGGATAGCCTCATGTTCATTTTTTAAACAAGGTGTTAACAGACTTGCTGAATTGGATGTATTTTATTGCTGTGCTTCATTATACTCATAGACAGGGCTTCTGAAGAAGCGTAAACAGATGATACTCTCTTAACATCCTCACATAGTAGAAATGTGGGTGTTAAGCTTGAATGTGTGTGTGGCAAGGTTTGTGATCAGCCTGTCATCCAGAGTGAAATAAATGCTAGTAAGATGGTAAGTTTTATTAGCATGTATTGAATAATCATTCATGAACTCACTTGTACTAATTATACAGGTCAACAGGTCAGAATCATCAGAGATGAGTTTCTGTGGGTTGTGTGGTGTTTTTATGCTGATTTCAGATCTGTGTTTAGTTTTTCCCGCATGTACAGTGTTTGTGATGAAGCTAGTTCAATACTGCATGATAGTTGGTATAATGATCATATAATAATCATATGCTTCACACTGAAAATATTGAAACAGTTCTTGATTGGTGCTGTGGTTAAAAAAAACAAAAAAAACCAATGCAAGTCTATTGCAAATCTAATATTACTCATCATTGAAAAAGTTGATGTGACTGAAATAAACAATAAAGCAGATCTGAAATCAGCATGAAAGGTTTAGGAAAGTGTTGTGGTTTCTGATTATTCATTTTTTTTTACCTGTGTTTTTATAGATCATTTCAATTCAGTTAATGAACATTTTTATTTTACTCACACTGAGAGTCCTGTACAGTCATACAATTGTAAAGCATATGCTTTAAAAACTTAAATATGCCATTCGTTTCAGTAATAAACCATAATACTGTACCTAACCAGATATAAAAGACATTATTTTGACAATGGTTGTCAAAAACAATGGTTATGTTATAAATAAGTCAAACACTTACAATTTTCTACAGAATTTTCTTTTGTTTCATTCTGGAAGTACAAAGTCTGTTCTGAAATGAATCCGATATGCCAGAAACCTGAATATTCCTGCTACAGTTGATCATTTCTTTGGCTCTCAAGTGCTTTGTTTTTGGTGCATTCAATTTCTACATGCAACGTTTATTCACAGGAGGTGGGGCTATTAAATATCTTTAATTCTGTAATTCTCTTACAAGTTTTGCTTCAAACAAACCTACACATGGGTCTTCTTGTTTGTTGTGCTTGCAGGGGCTTTACGCTCTGCACTACTATCAGAAAAGTGACTAATGGCTATTTATACAGTTTCTCTGGATCTGGCCACTTGTCAAAACAATTAATAATTAGCTTTTTTTTTTTTTTTTTGAAAAAATTTCCGGTGTTAGTTTTTCCATTTTTGTTAAGTAAAAGCCTCCTTTATGCTTTGACAGAATGCTGAGATACATCAAGCTTTAGGTCTCATAGCAAGGTATATATTTTTTTGGGAAACGTAACTTATTATTTTTAAGTTTAACAGCTAAATAAACACTGAACTGGTCTAGATAAGGCAGATTTTGTTCCAGTAGATGAATGTGTGTGTGTGTGTGTGTGTGTCTGTGTGTGTATCTGTGTGTGTGTCTGTGTGTGTGTGTGTCTGTGTGTGTGTGTGTCTGTGTGTGTGTGTGTCTGTGTGTGTGTGTGT
>JBBPDH010000036.1:14502540-14519592 GCA_037974565.1 Clupeocharax schoutedeni | reverse complement strand
CAAAACCTGGCACGGCCCTAGCGTGCCAGCCCTAACAATCTGTTGCTGGTAACTACGTCACAGACAGTTTTTACATTAAATGTTTACAAATATGTTGTCTGATAAACTGTTTATGAAAGTTTAAAATAAAATATGTAGCCCAAAATATATATTTTTAATCTGTTTATGGCATTACTTACTGGATATTATAAAGCAAAACTAGTGCCACTGGACTAATAACACTTATGAAATGTTATTTTAGTGCATGTTTTGCATTACAACAAAAAATCTGTGGAATTACCCATTTAATCACACTTAATCACACAATGTAAACCGATCTATGAAAATGTGCCTTGATTAACTGGCACTGATTAGGTGACAATTTACATGATATAGTGTAATGATGATGTATATTTTAAATTCAACCTGTTTTGCTTGGTCAAATTAATCAGTAGGCTACTTGATTACTAATATAGTCATTAGTAGCAGCCGAATGCATTATGGTCACATGAAATGGACAAAATACAATTTCATTGCATTTATATTCATTTACATGTAATTATGTCCAATAACATTGCCTTGACAACATAATGGAGAATGTAATGTGATTCAAGACAGCCATGTTATGTGTGTTTGTTGGAAAATAATTTTTTATTGAAACATCCACAAAACTTAGAATGTCTGGGGTTTGGGTTCCTTTGCATATTGCAGACTTCTGCCGCATCAGTTATAGCACAGTATTGGGCGTGTTATAATTAACAAGCGATATATTGTCTGTGGTTGTATGATCGACATGGTATTTGTACATGAGCTGTTAGTGTGTGTTTATGGTTATGAGGGTGATGCTGAAAGTTACTGTCAGTGTATTTGTTCTTTAACTGTGTGAAGGTGAATCGTTTTTGAGTCCTTACTGTGATTGTCTGTTACTATCAGCATTGAAGTATTGAATGCAGAGCCGGTGACGGACTGGGCAGCTAACAGAAGGAGCGTGTGATAAAGTTTGTCAGTACCCCTCCCTTGCTCGTGCTCTGCTCTCTCTGCCTGCTGTAAATATCCTTCAGTAATTGATCTACTGGGCTTTGGCGTTTCACACTCCAGTGGAGCAGCAAAGAGAATTAAAACAGAAACATCTGCACAAGAAGACACTGTAATCAAGTACAAAAGCCCTGTGCACCGGTCAGCTCTGTTCACGGCCATTAGTGTAGTGGGAGCCTGCTCCGGCTGTGGTGTGTGTAGGTGTATACCTCTTTGTGGGTTTTGGTCTCAGTACATAGATGCCATTGTGTTTGATGGGATTTGTGCAGAAATTAGAAGTCTTGCATTGTTGAGAGAGTGCAGGGGTCACGGTGCTTTGGGTACTGTACATGGATGGACCATTAGTTTAAGGGTTCAGTATCTGAGTTCATTGAAATAACAGCCACTAGGTTCTTCCTGGGGGACAACTTGGTTTTATTAATGCAGCTGTGTGAGGGGAACAAAAAACAAAACCTTTTTCCCCCACTGACCCCGATGTGATGTTTAGATTTGCTTTGTAGCTCTAGTACAAAACTAAAGCCAAGTTTAGACACTGGATATCTCACCTGGTTGACTATATTTGTGGTAAGTTTCAGATGTATGTTGTACTAAACATACATAATGTTTGACTTTGTTCACTGACTTGTGGTGGACTTATGCCTCTCATTCCCCCCCCTAACCCCCCCGCCCCCCCTGCTTTCACACTAAGCCTCAGGCAACACTTACAGCAACTGCTGTTTTTCGTTCCTGCTGGAGAAGTGGGCTATGTTATTTGAATGGCCAGGGTTATGATAAGACTTAAAAGAAAAAGAGAGTGAGTGTAATACAAATAAAAAATGGAGTGTGTGAGATTCAGAAGTCATATTTGACTAAACGGACAGTTTGGATCCACAAGATTGGCTCAATATCCTGAGTCAGGGATCTCCGGCCTGTTCCAACTTTTTCTGCCTGTAACAGGTGCCCTTTTCTATGGCTTGTGGGTGTCTCATAAGCAAGCATTCGCCTGAATTCGGCCCAGAGAGAAGGCAGTTCTCCTTCTGCAGTGCCATTAGGCATGATTCCCTTCTTAATAGTGGACCTCACAACGATCATGTAACATATATTTTTGAATTAGAGCTTGAAATTGATTTGCAGTCGGCTGGGAAAAGGTCAGCAAGCACTCTGCAAATTAAACCCGGAGATCGTTCACAGCTGGACGAATGAGAGAGCGTGCAGCGCGACTAAAGGTTTTATGAACACGTTTGATGGACGCATGCCACAATGTGGGAATCTTTGGCCTAATCTTAATCGCTTGATTAAACTTGCATGAAACGTCAAGCAGACATTGCTCTAATAGACTTGAGATTTGAGAAAATTGTAATGTTGTGTGTCTATATCAGCATTCAGCTATCATGTGCATGTGTAACTGAAATCTATCAAATGTGTTTTGTTAAGTTATGACATATTTGTATATATATTTTTAATCAATTAATCTCTCAAACCTTCTCATTCTGAGAAGTTATGACTGCAGAAAATTGTTTGTATAATCATTGATCAATGAATCTCCCAAACCTTCTGTTAAAACTGAGCATTAATGCCTGAGCCAAATGAGACTCCCTGAATCTTTCAGGCGACCTTTTCGCAGTTTATTTTAGCTGCTGCCTGCACTAAACCTCCAATCTACAGAACCACCTAGCAAAATAATGTTCACAGCTTTGGCCTAATTATCACCAACACGAAGATGTTTACAGTGTAATAGTTTTAGCTCTTCATGCTGTAGAATGCCTAGGGATGTTATTTCAAAACAGCAATAAAGCAGACATGCTCCATTGCTCTCATTGCATATTTGTGGAGTCCCAAAAACCTGCTATATTTGGTTTCTAGGATCTACACAGGCACCCATGGATGATTATGTGCAGTCTGATGTGTGTTGTGTGGCTGCAACTTTTAGAATGCTGCCACTCTGATTCAATTGCTATTGCTTGTTAACCAGTCTGTTCAGTGACCTTTTTTTAGGGGTACAGCTAAGTAATAAGCAGTAGCACCAAGTTTCAGTCTCACCGAGCCTCTCAGTGCAAAACTTCAGAACATACCATACTCTGCGTCAGATAGACAAACATGGTTCAGTCCTCTTTATAGTTTTGTTAATACACGTAAGCTGTGTCCGAAAAGTGTACTATGTCGGGCACTATGTAGTGAGTCGGTCATTTTGTAGCGGTGTCCAAAATTTCAACTGTCAGTTTCACCCACTAGTTAGTGCACTACAAAATCACAGCGCTACATCCAGACACTGTACACTACATGAATACCGTACATATACCATCATGCACCGCGGGATTCCTTTACTGTGCCCTACATCAGTGGCCCCAAGACACCTGACCCACGGCCTGGTACCGCTCCGTGTGCTGCACAGGAAAAACAACTGTGAATGTTACCCGTGTTATGTTGTCGGCTCGTTGTTATGAAAACAGTTATGAAAACTGTATGCTGTTAATTAAGTTGCGAGTACACACTGGATTTATGTTCATTATTATATTTGAAAGATACACCATTATTATATTTTTTAAATATTTATCTCCCATTCCTTAAAGGCCGGGCCGGGAAAATAGTTTCTAATATTAAACGGGTCCGTGACGAAATAAAGGTTGGGGACCGCTGCTCTACATTGTGAACGAGTGCACTTTTCGGGCACATTGCACACTACTGTTATCGCGCGAAAAATCAAGAAGAGGAGCGAGGTGGAGGGAGGAGAGATGGTGGGGAAGCCGCGGTACATGGTGTGTGTGGTACGCAATCCGGGCTGACACACAGGATTCTGCCCAGTAGACCCTGTGGCCAGTCCAGCTCTGGTAGTGTCTCCCGGGCAGATCTATCTGTCCCCGTGTCCACCAGACCCCGCCTCATGTGCGGGCTGTGTCTGAACTAGAGAGACGAGACGTGTGTTTATGCGACAGAGATAGGTATTTTTAAAGCAACAGTTAGTAAAAACGTAACATCCCGAGTGTCTGAAATGAACTAAACGTCACCTTCCCTTGTTCACTATATAGCAAACACTATGTAGTGATCGAGTGCACTTTTCGGACTCAGCTGTAGTGTGATTCTCAAATTGGATGCTTTTCTATCTTCAAATAACTTAAGTTTCTTGCTGACAGAATCTTTTTATATTGTGAAGGAGGCGTCATGATGGAAATAGAGTTTTTTAGTTCTCTGCATCCTGAGGCGAGAGACTGGACTGCGAGTGTGAAGGGTGACGAAGTGAAATATTAACTTTTCCAAATATGTTTTAGTGTCAAAGTAATTTGCCCCTGTCTGTTTTAACGGGCTTTAAGAAACAGTGGTGTTTGGAGACCTACCCAGCCCGGACTGCAGATATGCTGCCACAGAATCGTTATGCTTTCTGCTAAATAGCATCAAATAAATATGTAGTTGTGTGTGTATATACACATCCATCCCACTTTATTGTTGTTTTGATTAAACCAATCAACAAAAAGATCTTGTAGGATTATTTTATGTTTGAATAAAATCTATCTTGCTTATAGAATTTATTGCTCACTATGTAACACAATTGAATGAAATAATAATTAGTAATATGACAAGTAATTCCAGACTACACCGGAGTTCCTTTGTGCGCAGACTGAATAGTGACTGACGCAGTAATGAAATTTAAACGGGTTTTGGGATTATCTATCAGATACAAGGCCTTTCTTTCAAGTTACTACAGTGTTGCTTCATTCAGTTTGGCATTATAGCAGATCCAGACATCGTTTCAGGACTCAACTCATGGTGGCTGAACTTGTCAGCAGGACTTTGAGGAGGGGCCTTCATGATTTGCCTTCTGAACTTGATTGACGATAATGAATGGAGCGTTTGCGAGGTTATCCAGTGTTCCAGTAGTCTAAGAGGCTTTATTAGAGATTACCATCAACGCTGGAGGACCCTGCCTCATTTTTCCTCCTTTTCCTGCAGAAATGACAGAAGCAGAGAAAAGAGAAAGCAATAGTTAATCACTTCCTCTCAGACGGAGGGAGAGAAAGAGAAGAGGGGTGCGCTGTTCTCTCTTCCATCCGCTCTTTAATTGATGCTACATGTCATTGTTCTAAAAGTTGGACTGTCAGAACTAATGATTTATTGGTATTTCACAGTCATACATCATCTGCACATCACACACAAACCTTGGATTTCATTAGGGTGAGTGATTAATTCAAGAAGTGCCTGTGCACGAAGACTGAACACTGAACATGCACTCACATTTACCACACACTTACACTACTTGAAACTCCAAAACACACAAAGACCCTGTGTGTATTAGAAGGGCTCTTGTTGGACATCTGTTAATTCAGAAGGTTTTGAAAAATGTGTGGGTGTGTGTGGGTGTGTGTGTGTGGGGGGGCGTTTGGCCTAACAGATTCATGTATTGGCTGATAAATGGGATCGATATGAAGCGCACACTTTTTGGAGAGTTTTAATGATTTCATATTTGTAAAGAAAACTGACTACCATATTAGCAACTAACAATTAATTTATGACCATATCAAATGGCCGATCAGTTATTTGTATCTTTAATTCTTTAGCGTCTGTGTGAGACAAAATTGTGCTTTTCATGGCTTGAAATGTGTGTGTGTTTGTTCTGTTCTGGTGTGGGGCTGTTGTAAGCAGGGAGATGTTTCTTATAGAGTGGTGATGAGCTAATTAAAGCCAGCACAGCGGAGGTGTTGAATATTAATGCACATCCATGGGAGTGTGTGTGTGTATGCGTGCATGTGTGTAAGAGAGTGCGAGGGCTGGTGCTAATGAACGTGTGTGTGTCAACCCTCGCAGGTCAGTGCTGATGGTGTGTGGGGTATCTTAAAGCCACACGGGTGTTTTCAGTGGGGAGCAGGTTAATTATTAAACATGTTTGCCTGCTATGGAGCTGGACCCAGTACACTGTAAACGTGTAATACCATTATAGGAAAAAAAATAATAATTTAAATGTTGTGATCATCTTTTATTTTTCAGATTATTCTTTACATATTTATTAATATTTTCCAATTTTTTTTCTACTTGCTATAATCTCCTTTCCATTTCCTATCCGAATGCAAGTATTCCAGTCACGGAAACCCCTGTTTTGTGTCTAAACACACCTGAGTCAACTCATTAATAACAGGCTTAGCATGGCCTGGATGTGTGGAGTAGGGGAAAAAAGAAAAATATGTGAGATTGCCAGAACTTTCAGGGCTTTTATCTCCACAAATGTGTGAGCATAATCAAGAAAGCATGAGGTGTTTTGTACTGGATGAGTCTTGTAGTGTGGCATGGTTTGATGAGTAAAGACAAGAAACATGAACATGGCATTATGTGTCTTACAGTTTTCAATGAATTTTCACATTTTGTCAACTGAACTGTCATTTTAACCAGCGTACAACAGCAGGGCTGTAGTTGCACTCATAGTGCGATAGTGAAGAGTCGGAATACGGCCTGAGTGGAAGCCTCGCCTTTACCACAGTACTGGACCGCTCATGACACAGCAGCTGAAAGCATGAGCACAGGGCTTAATGAGCAAGCCTGTGTCACAGTGGCCTGCTCCGATTAGCCTGTCCTCTCACCTTCTGCTCAGAACTGCCCGCTCTGCTGGAGAGCTGCTATAACTCTAAAGCAGTGATCCGCACAATCGTGTTACAGCAGGCACAACCTCAGACTCGTCCTCATCTAGTTGGCAAAGGACTTAACTGTCGAGTATTGGTCGATACTTAGTTCTTTATTTGTATTTTCATTGTTCATGGTGCCACATACCTCAACCAGTTGTAATCTAGGTACGACATTTCTGTTACTTTACAGTTTATAAAAGTACTTCATTTCTTTGCTTTCTTGTTTTTATTTGTTTTTGATGAAACACTTTTGCCATTTGCTCATGGATGTGGCTGTCAGGCTTCACCATTATGCCGCTGTGCACATATCTGCAGACCACTGCTGTAGAGTCAGGGCTTGGGTGATGTTAAAACTATGGCTGAAGAGTCATTTGCTTTGCGTTGTTAGATTTGACATCATGTGTGCTTAACTAAAAAAAGAGAGAAGAAGACAAGCAACATAATTTTTGCCAATCTTGCTAGAGGCCATTCACACACAGTTGCTCTCTCTGCATTCAGAGTAGATTAGTCTTTGCACTAGGTCTCTAAGTGCACTGAGCTGTCTTTCCTTCTCTCCCTCCTTTGATGTGTCCTTATACCTTATTTTTTCATCCTTTCTCTAATCCCCCACCACCCTCTTTCACTCTCTGTCTGTCTGCAGTGTCCCCTCACTGGCTAGCCATTACCTTACCTCAATAAAATAACAGTATCAGGCTTTTTCTTCACCTTCTTTCTGTTTCTGTTTCTCTCCCTTTCTCATTCTTGCACACCTTTTTCACTTTTTCCATCCTCTTTCTCCTTTGTCTCTGTCTTCCTGTCTCTCTCTATCTCTCGCCTTCTCTCTCTTGTCTCAGTGGTGCAGTGTATTGTGGTCTGTGCTGGAGCAGGGTTGAAAGAGAAATGGAAGAATGTAGGCTTTTGCTGGAGAGACAGTCATGAGCTAATCAGGCTGTTTAGAAAGTTCTGAGTGATCTGTAGGGGGTCTCTAATCTCTGATTGCTCCCCTTTCCTACTTTGAGTGTGCAGAATGATTCTACATGCTGGTCCTAATGCAGGACAGTACTGGGTATTCCTGACACAGGAGCCCTCCACAAATTCAGAGAGTGAGTCAAGTGTAAATGCTTGAGAGGAATGACAATGGGAGAAGTAAGACAACATTACTGAGGAGCCGGAGCGTAAAAAATCAGGAAGGGAAGGAAGGGGCTCGAGATAAGGAGGTCAAAATAGAGAGATGTGAAGACCCTCTCCATAGCAGTGGCTAAAATATGGAGATTGAAGAGAGTGGTGGCTGAAAGGTGAACGAGGAGGAGTATAGATAAGGGATAAGCGCAGCTTAGGGCGTGAAATCCTCAGTTAGCATGGTGATAGCATGGTAAAAATCTGCCAGCTTCCTCTTTCCATCTCCCTGGTGTTCCTAAACCAATCTGCCTGACGCTGCATGCCCTAGCTGCCACCACCTTCAACAGATGGGTCACAGCGCTGGCCCGCATTCAAACAGCACACAGACATATTGGAAAGAGAGAAGGGTTGAACAGTGACACGTATTGTTGGAGAGAGCTAGATGAGCAAGACTTTTTTTTTTTTTTTTGTGCTAATTGAATTTTACCCTACCTCTTATCTTGGAGCTTGTGCCCAGACGAAACCCTCCCACAGTGGCTTGTCTGCTGCTATCTGTCCTCAAGCCTGTGCTTCTGGGAGGCACAACAGGATTGTTCCCGGACACATTAGCCCGATATCCACGTGGGGTGGGGTGATCCGTCCCACACCCTGCAGCCACTGTGGGAGTTTCACGCTCAGTCTACATTCACTTTATAAGCCGTGTTGCTCAGTTATTTATTTTTGGTTTGTTTTCCTCGTATGAAATCTTTTTTGCTTTGACTGTTCTCATTCACTGTTCACATCTTTGTAAATGATGCGTATTTGTCATAATTAATACACCTCTGCCCTGAGAGGACCTGCATGTTTTGTCCTGAAATTGCTGCTGACATGCTGCTGAAGCTGGATGATGACATGCAGTAAAATGTGATGTTCAAGAAAAGTTTTATTTCTGACACCCTCCCAGCCCTCCATGGCCTTTTGTTCAATTATTTTACTATAATAGAATAATAGCAGTTGCATTGATTTATAGAACAGTCAGTATCAATGCCAGTGTCCAAAGTACAACAGCAGAAAAGACAGCAGTGTCTATCAGGACAAAAGCCAAAGCTCCTTAACCACACTGTTTAGGTTATAATTTCAGCATTGAAGTATTTAGCATTGTGTGTGTTTCACCAAAACAAACTCACAAAGTATACTAGTCAGTAAACAAGCAAGTTTATTCTGCTACTTGAGAATAATTGCTTCAAGCTAGATTTCAGGGTGACTTTTGAAAACAGGATTGTATGAAACATTTCAGGCTACAACTTTTTTTGTTCTGTAAGGCTCAATGCTCTTTGCTGAAAGAGACATTTGCTACTAGCATTTAGGTTGTTTCTTTACCACTATACTGAATGAGGTGTACAGAATTGCATCGCCACGAAAAGGAAAATTCTGAAATATGTGGTGATTTGATCACAAGCTATTAAAGAGCTTCCTTTAGGTCCTCTACCTAACCACTTTTTTGAACATCTAGTTGACTGGTATAACCCCTATTAAAACAAACTGAGAAATTTGTTTCAAAAGATATAACTTAACTTAAGGTCTGATGCTCATTTGTATTCATAACTTGGGTTTGTTTTGTAGAGAAAAATTTTGTATTTTGGTACATTCTTGTTCATTTATTCATGTCAATACAATCATGCAGTAACACAGTGAAGTCCTAAGGGGGTTAGTGCCGCCATGGTTTGGGGTCAGTGGATCACTTTTGGCAGAGTCGATCATGCTCTCAATGTGAGGATTTATTTTTCCCTGTCGATAAAGAAAAGGTTGTGTGAAGTTTTGTGAGCAGCAGCTGGCTAGAGATGTGCTGAATAGCTACATATGTCAGGGGAGTAGCACTTGTTAGCTCTCACCCTTTTAGGTTGGTACCTTGGGGAGACCTATAGAGTGCCTGGGAATTACTACAACCCGTGCAGAAAGAGCTGTGTGGTGTGAGTGATACTGTTGTTGCGAGACATCATGCATATTTAAGTCTGTTTCTTTATGCTGGAGTTAAAAGAAAATGACATAACAGTCCAGTATGTATCCTACATTACATCACTTAGCAAGTGCTATAAGCCCACTTTGATACGCTTTAAGAAGTTTGAAATGAATGACGAACAGGTTTTGTTTGTTTTTAAAATGCATATTTAAAGCCTCATCATTGAACGAGAAACTTATCCAGTGTTTTCCAGACTTGCTATTTGTTGTATTTGGCTTTCAAGCTTAAAATGCTTTATTTTATTTTGCTCCTCTTTATTTTTTGGACTTTGCCAAGCAACATCTTAAATCATGACTCGTTTTTACACACCAAACATCATGACACAGCTTTTACACAACAAAAAAGTACAGAGGGGGAAATAACTATTTGATCGTAATTAATTATATACAGGCGGGTAGCAGGTCAATCAAACCAGTATAGTAGCCTGCAAAAGTAATATATAAGCAGATCTATGTGTTAGACTATCATGTACAAACTGTCATTATCACATTGTTTTCAGTGCGCTCCAAGGACTTTTCTTCCTGGAACCTGGGACTGTGGATGATATCTTAGTGAGCGTGAGAGAAAAAGATGAACACACACTGTTCTTCAAATAAAATGTCTTGTTATTCTCAGCTAACAGTTTCAAAACAGAGTACTGCGCCTCCACTAGCATGCCCAGGTACTACTCCACAATTCTAACAACGGGGCTACGACTCTGGAGGAGGGTGACTGGAGGGCTCACATTCAACCCAACATTTAACACAACTAACCCACACACACACTCACAATAAATAATTTATAACATTACGTAACATCTACCCCCCTCTAGTGTTCCCCAAAAACACAGAAAAAGGGCCAACCGGCCACTTACTCCACATGCAAAGCCTCCTGGGAGGCCAGTCCTGCTTCTATAGAATGCTTTTAATGTGTAAGTATTTATCGCGGCCACTGGCAGAATGTTAATGGGCCCGGGCAGGTAACGGGTGGAGTGTTAACGGGCCAAGGTGGGTAACGGGCAGAGTATTAACAGGGCCGAGCAGGTGCGTGTTTAATTTTGATATAATCACAGGTGAACGGGTGAGTGTGGTGCTGTACTGTGTGGGTGCCGGCACACCTGCCACTAACTGCCATGATGCACACAGATTATAATCAAGCTATCAATTTCATATACTCCTGATCTTAATTTAAAATCAAATGATTATTTTCCGTACTGTGTATGTTCACATGCACCCAAGAACACCCTGTCAATTGGTTTGAGTGATGAGATCTCAAGACCGACTGTCACTCAGTGTGGCCGCAGTGGTTTAAGGGTTTAAAAAGGTAATCTTAGCACATAATAGCAGCTCGTGCCCCAACACTTCACCAACCACGACTCCCTTTCCACATTTATGGTGTATCATTTACACAATTTAACCAGCAGTTACAGGAAAGCCTAGATAACCCCAGGCCCTTTACAATTGTAAGGTAGATCCTTTTTTTCTTGTAAATAGTTTGTGGCCATGGAGTGGTATTTTATTTTTGTGTTGGTGTCCCTGAAACAATGATCCTTGGCAAAATCTTTGCCTCTAAACATCTTCCTCACTGTGCATGAACCTTTTTCCATGCCCATTCACTACAGCTCTGCTTCTTTTGAACTTCTTAATCACTGCTCTAACAGCTGCTGTGGGGATGTTTAGGCTACATTCTAAAGCCATAGCCTGATTTATTAAGGTTAGCACATGATTATCTCTTTTCGTTATTGTAATGAATCTTCCTGTGATGATGAATGACTGAGGGAATTTGAAACAAAAAGTTATAAATGACCACTTGAGAGTTCCTGAACACTACAGGATCACTTGCATTTTATGGGCTTTTAAAATAGTCTTATAATTGAACTTTAGGCCAATGTGTCAGTTATAGCAATAACTGTTGCATTCTTTGTCCACTTTCCGCTAACCCTTGTAATTAAACCACATGATGATTAACCCCAGAGGATTGTTTCTGCCCCCTGGCATCTAGTGATGGTGTCATGACGCTTGGCCCTGGGGCGGCTCTCACCCTACCCATGTTCTTTAAATCCCCTCTCACCTTTTCTTCCAGGCCTTGGGGCTTTAGTGCCTGGTCTTCTACTGCCCCAGGCGGGGAGAGTTTAATAGGGCAGCCCAAGCTGTGATCACCTCCCTCTAAGGTATAAATTAAGCGAGACTGCCTGTCTGATCCGTCTCTGAATGACCCACAGCGGGACTTCCCCACAGTTCACTGTTATTAACATGCTCTCATCCCACATCGTCATCTGTACCATTAAAGCACATTTCCAGCATGCTCCCAACATTTTGCCATCAGGAATGCTAACGGCTGGTTTTGGTAGTGCTTTATGCATCTTAGCACTTTGCTCTCTCTCTCTCTCTCGGTCGCTCGCTCCCTCCCTCTTTCTCTCTCTCTCATATATTCTCTCTTTTTCTCTTCACACTATTAAGCCTTTTGCTTGCCACATATAACTTGTGACAACCCACCGCTGCGCTTGTTTCTATTTGAGTGATAGAATTAGGGCTAAAAGTATACAGTGGCGCACTTAACAGAAACCATAAGAACACGATTCCAGCTTTGCAATTGCCTTGCTTGACATTTTGTATTGGTCTCAAGAAATTAACGGACCACCATCAGTCTCTCTCTCTCTCTCTCTCCCTGTTTCTCTTTTTCATGCCCGCTCCCTCCAACTTCACCCTCTTGTGAGAGATCATCAGTGGTAAACCTTAACCCAGGTCTAAAACAAGAGCAGCTTGAATCAGCCCATCATGCTAGTTTGCACTAGCAGGCAAATGGCCTTTTCTACAATCCCATGCGAGAGCAATGATGCTCTTGGCAGGAGTTTTACATTTATCATAGGGAGAAGGCCAAATAGGCTGCTGTTTGTTAACTTCTATTTTCAAATTAAATCAGCACGCGTGTGTCTCTGCATTTCCATGCTGGCACTGCCAAGTGCATGTTTTGGCCAGGGAAGGAATCTAATGAACAGAAATGAGCAGAATAGCAATGTGATGGAGAAAAAGTGAGGCGGGTGATACGGAGAGAGTGCAGCAAAGACAGAAAGCTGTTTAAATAAGTCTGGGAGATAGATACCCACAACAGTGAATCAACCATGCCGTGGTTTGTGCTAACCATTCACGATTTGCTCAGAAAATAAGATCTGCACTGGTCTCCTTTATGCAAGTTCCCCATTAGCATCTCTGGAGTTTGTGTTCAAATTGGCCTGAGATGGGAGAGCTCATTAATGCAATACACTGATACAAATTGCAAGTTCAGCCCACTGATTGTAGACGGAGGAGGTTTGTGTGCGTGCTCGTATTTACCCATGTGCATATTCAATTGCAGTGTTGCATTGAATCACATTATTTGACCTTTTTGTTTATTAAATAATTCATCTTTAGAATAATAGTGTTAACATATGTTCACAACACTACTTATGTGTTGTCCTTTTTTACCTCTAGAGGGCAGTTTGCTACTTTGGTCAACATTTTTATATAAATAATTGCAAATGGCACTGGCATGGAGAAGTGTGTGAACACAGTATTGTCACCACAACATTGGAATGATCATGTTTTGTATACTGGCCCCAGAAAATGTTTGGACACCCTGGTTTAGGGACAGTTGAATTAATTTCTTTAGTTTCTTTCATAAAATGTTTTACAAAAGAGGGTAAATACTTTTGTGATGTGTCGTTGTGTGGTGAAAGCCTGGAGAAGAATTCCCACCAGACTGCACTGAGAGTGCTCAAAAAGCACAGGAGTGGAAACCAGGGCTTTTTTTTTTTCTTACAATAATGTCAGTGAGCTTGTGTTCATCGAAAGGATCATGAATGCGGAAGTGTACAGGGTAATTTGTGATTCAGACCTGCAAAGCAATGACCGTCTGAAACACTCCAGTCATTGTTTAAAAGAAGAAAAATACATGTTTCCTTACATGACATTAGTAAACTTTTTGTGATCACTATATACAGATTTAAAAACTTTTTAACAACACTGACATACTGCGTATACACACTGTGCTGCAATACAGGTCATATCTTTGGCTTTGATTTTATCTCACATTATCTCTTCCGCGTCTGTTCTGGTTCCCGCTAATATATTCCTTTTGCAATACTATTTTTATTACAGTACCTTCACTGTATTTCTACACATAATAAGAATAAGCAGTACCTATCTGTGGCCTTGGTAGCTTTGTTGTTATTATTATTATTATTATTATTATTATTATTATTATTATTATTATTATTATTATTATTATTATTATTATTATTATTATCATTATTATTATTATTATCATTATTATTATTATTATTATAGCTTCTGTGGTCACTTTACTCCACTTCATCTCCTTCCTGGTTGGAGAGTCAGTGAGATCTGTCCCTTATTGTGAAACTGTGACAACAGAAGCATCTCGCAGCAGGTGGACAGCTGTTTTACTTCAGGGTACATCAATATTCCAAGAGCTGAAGCAGCGCACCTGGCAATGCAACGTGTCCTCCCATGGTCACTGTGTTCTTGTTAGGGCAGGCATGTTGAAAGCATTTTACATCAACCTTAGTATTAGGTTGGCACTCTTTAAAGGCTTTTCTTTAAACACTGGAAACTGGAGCTGATGCTATTAGAGATGCGTCGATCCAATGTTCTGTATCATCAGTATTGGTCCGATCCTGACCTAAATGACTGGAATCTGAAACATAAGATTCCAGTCGTTTAGGTCCGTTAAAAAATAAGAAAATAATTACAGCACTCCTAACTTGATTTGTGACGTGCATAACGTGAGTAGATGTATCACATGATAAGAATTTTTGTTGTGTGTGAGACTTGCCAACATCTTCAGATTCAAAGAAGAAAAAGCCATGACTGCAGAATGTATTGGGACGCCTTGCCCAAGTGTATGCTCGGAACATATATCCCCACGGCACATGCTCGCAGCTTTTCTAGGCAGGGCAGCCACCAATCTCTGTAAAGCCCCACAGTTAAATAGGGCTGAATGAGACCTTTCCAGCAACCCCTCATTTGCCATAATAGCCCCTGGAGATCCATAGTTATAGCGTTCAGCTCGCCCAGGTGTCCCATTACTTTTGTCCAAGGTGAACAGTATAACTTCTTTTCTCCTGGAACTGTTATGGCAAATGAAGGGTCATTTTGAAGTTTCACATTTAGAGTGCAACATATATTTTTCATATTTAACATTTAGTTTTAAATCCCCCATGTTGGGGAGGGCATATCAAAGCATGCAGTTAAGTAACAGCCAATTGTAATCACGGGAAGTGGCCAATTAAAGTCTCCGTTTGTAAAAGTGCAACAAGGCACATTCTTGCAAGACTTGCATTTAAAAGAAATCTAGCCATTCACTTCTAACAGCACAAACCAGCATGACTATTAGGTTAGCTAGCAATCTATTGTGTGTGTGTAAATTAGTAAATTATCTTCAGGATTTAAAATACTAACTAATATTTTCCATAATGAGTTATATGTAAAAATACATTGTGATATGTTTTTGACTGTATATCTAATTCCATGTTATTCTATGGCAGGGCTATTCAACTTTAATATCAAGTGGGCCGGATATGAAAGTCACAAGGGGTTAGGGGGCCACAGAATGCTGCCCTGTCTAGGCTGTTGTTCCCAGTGGTGTGGTGGTGTGAGGGGACTGACAGGATTCCACACCAGCCCAAATTTATCATCGGCCCCGTCTGGCCGACGGTGCCCATGAGAGCAGTAAAACTCCTCTAGCAATATGGAGAGGAATCTCAGAAAATGAGGAAAACTAGGAAATGTATTTAAAAACATCACTATCAAACTCGGTTAGAAAATCTTAACCATGAGATCTTTAAAAGGGGGTTTTAAGTACATTTTGACTTTTCTATTTTTGTTTCAAAATGAGCCTGTTTACAAGCAACCCTTAGAACCCAGAGTGATTTTTCATGTTTATGCATTACTTATTATTTTCTAATGTTAAAGCCTTTTCAGCCCACCTAGAAAAATCAGTGGCATAATTATTCTGACTTTTAAACAACTAAAAATAGACAGTTTTATGTTCTAAACACTGTGATGTGTATATATTCAAAATGTTGGAAATTCACCACGAATTAGGATCAAATAATTATGAATTACGAACAAAGCCTCATGTGATGTTTGAAGCCTCACCTGCCATCCCAGAGACACAGAAGCTCCAAATGAGGACAACCCCTGCAAGATTTTAAGTTAAAGTGCCACTTCTAGTGCTTCAATGTGCCTGTGTTATCAACAACAGTCAACAATGAATAATATTCTCACATTAATTTGTCTCCTCTGTGGACTGTGACAGTGGGGTACTTGGAGAGTCACACATTTTCTGATGTGGCACGTGGTGTAAAAAGGTTGAGAACTAAAGTACAGTTTGGGAGATGTTATGTTCTTTTAACTAGCCTCTTCTCTCCTTAAAATGCATTCAGAACTGCAAGCCCCATCCACTCTGCCATTCCATTTTGGCTGGATTATAACACTTTTAATAGATTAAATCTACTTTTGTTTAGCAGAGGAGGAGAAAAGTGAGGGAATGACCAAGCCAATCAGTAGAGAGAGAGAGAGAGAGACTTCCTTTGGCTAATCCCCCTGATCCAGCCCCCACTAGCAAACAAGTGGGATGGGAACAATGGGCCGAGGCTTTGGAAAGATGGCAGAATGGGATTAAAGGACAAGAGTGAGACATGTAACCTTTTTATGTCAAAGCAGAGTCAGGGGCCCCAAGCTGAGATAGAAAGATTTATCACTGTGTTCGATAATTAGACCTCTTCCTGGAGAACAAGAATGTTTATTTTGATCAAACGCCGTTCTTCCCAGTGTGTGCTGCTGTTCAGAGCACTACTGTTTGGAATGTTTGGTGAAATTGTCTGTTTTTTAATAGTTATTGGACCTATATTTTCTGATATATTTATCTATTTTCTGAAGCATGTTCCACTTTCAGAAATATTTTCTCCTCACATTGTTCCGGGCTCTGATGATTAAGCCACCTCCCCAGTCCTCTGTTCCCTGTTCCCTGTTCTGTCCAGGCGTGCACATCCGCAGCGGAGAGCCGAGCTGAGAGAAGTGAACAAAAGCAGCGCTTTCCAGCATTGGCTCTTTAAAAGCTAATTACCTGTCTTTGAATAGAGAGAGGAGAGATGTGTGGCGTTAAAATAGATCAGGGAGACGGTGCAGGCTCTGATCTTCCTCTTCCAGCCCCGTACAGTGAAATAATGAAACGCTCAAGTTCAACACTTTGGTTTTCATGTGCAAATCCGGCTTTGCGCATTGACAGTTCCTATCAGTTTCTCTCTCTCTCTCTCTCTCTCTCTCTCTCTCTCTCTCTCTCTCTCTCTCTCTCTCTCTCTCTCTCTCTCTCTCA
>JBBPDH010000036.1:14434611-14450652 GCA_037974565.1 Clupeocharax schoutedeni | reverse complement strand
ATTTTAAACTCAGTTTAATGCATCACCCTTAAATAAAATGTAATGTATTCGAAATTAAATTGTTATTGTGGGGATTTCCACATTAAAAAACATCTCAAAAAACATGTGACCGAATCTGTGTAGGAGGGTGTAATTCTAAAGCTATGGCACAGTATATTATACCACTTGACCACAAGTAACTTTTGTCACCTGTCAAGTCTGTCTGCTAAATGGTCACGTCATAAAGTAGTGTTTGTTTCTGTCCAAACACAGAAGGATTATGCATATCGGCGCAATATTACTTAGCATTAGGGCATTAGTGGTTTAGGTCACTACTTGAATTGACCTGCCGCTAAAATCAACCAATGCAAACATTTTAAGAATTTATTTGTACTGGTAAAAATAAACTCAATTTATATTGAAAAGTCACCAATATTCTGAGAGAATTTTTTATTCTTATACCACTTTTGGCTGTATCAAAGTATATCGGACAGTTTTCAGAATTCAGAATTCTTAAAATTGGTTTCTTTGTCAGTGAATGAATTTCAGGTCAGTCAGGTTTTAGCATGTGTCTTTATACGATTACTTAAAGATGAACAGTCAAGGCCACAATTAGAGGACATATAATTTTAAAACCTCTCTGCAAAAAAACAAAATAATCACAGGTAGGACCTGTCAAATCCTGTAATATGGCAAATTAGAAAAAAGAACCAGGCAAAAATCACACTTTGCACTTGGGGATGAATTTAGGAAGTACTGTCACTGATAACATAACTTATAGTAGATTCAGCGGTGCACACAGTGTGTAGGTTTATGTAGCTACAATGCTGCAGGTATATTGTGCTGAGTGCTTTTCTCTGTTTCTAATCCATGTCTGTATCTGTGGATGTGTATGTGTTAGTCCCCAGCTGTGTGTAGCATTTCTAGGGAATGCAGCAGGCCTCTCATCACGCGCTGTTCGCTGTACACATCCTCTGCAGCTCATTTTCCTCTGGCTGTAGAGCGCAGGCTGTGGGCTGAGGCATCAAGTTCCCCACTGCAGGCGCTGCTCTGTTTCAGCACCATGGACAAGGACAGTAATGAAGAACAGCCTCCACTTCTGCCATCAGAGCAATGTGCTTACTGTAATCAACTCAAGCTTTGCTGCTATCCCACCGGCAGTACAGCGAGGTAGAGGGAGGGAGAGCTTACACTGAAAGCGAGATTAACCTTCGTCTCTCTTTACCTGTTCGGTCTGCTTTCTCCTTTGTTTACTTTCATCTTCATTTCTTAGCATTTGACCAAATTCTGGCTTGACACCCTCTCAACATTTATTTATTCATTCATTTGTTCATTCATTCATTCATTTATTCATACATTCATTCACTCCAGCTATACAATGGATGAGATCGGTAGAGAGGAAAGCCCCATCCTTGGTCAGGTGCAGCATGAGCAACAGCAAACAGACTCTGCCACATCCTCTGGGCGAAGAAGAACTTGTCTCTCCTTGTTAATTCCTACTGACAGTCAGCCTTGTTGAGGAAAAGAGCGAGGCGTGGGTGTGGGTGAGTGTGTGTGTGTGTGTGTTTGGGGGTTTGTTGAGTTATGAAATGGCTGAGAGAGCTCTACTATTTCCGTGCCTCTCCTCCAGACATACAAACAGCAGAGGAGCAGTGTGTCCTGCTTTTGGCCTGAGAGTAAAACAGGGAAGGAGAGAAGGAGAGTACCGAGGTTAAAGGTGCCCGTGAGCTTTTTTAATGTTATTTCTTCTAGAAAGACCCTTCAATTGTACACTAGACCAAGGACTACTTTGCTTATTTCTATGTTGTTGCACGGCCATTTAACATTTGTGGGAAAGCCCTTGTGTTCGCCCGTTTCTGTCATCTGCACTGACCTGAATTCCTCGGTCCACTTATTGTTGGAGAGTGGATGTGCCAACATGCTGTAATTTTATAAAATAACCGCTGCTGATCTGCTGAAATGGAAAAACAAATATCACTGACAGATCTACAAAATGGTATGATGGAGCAATACTATTGCAAGAAGTATTGTAACAAGATATGAGTCATTTTTGGAGCTTTTCTATTGGTCCAGCTATTAAAAATATATTTACACAGTGTAAACAGGATAAAATATATAAAATTTCAAATTATTTTTGAAAAAATGTCAAAAATAAAAACGACCTACAATAGCAGTGTCCATGGTCTCCAAATGCATCAGATGTATTCAATAATGGAAATGTTTTGTAATTAAGGATCGGCTTTAAAAATAAGTGACAGCTTTATTTTCTTTCTGCCGCTTGCTTTGAGGGTTTTAATTTGTATCTGCATGTGTTTTTTAGTGGATTCTTTTTTTTTTTATTTTTTGTCTCAACAGTTGGATATGAATTTACCGGACAGACGGGCCTTCGGTAAAAAGTGAAGGTCTGGCTATTCTGCTACATTAGCTCTCCACACGAAAGCAGCCTGTCGAACAACAGAGCAGAGAGAGGGATATGGCCAGCGAGATGAAGAGACCGATGGGCATCTGTTGATTCTAGACAGGCCTTGATGTGTCTCAAGCTGGCATCGCTGTAGCACTCCTCCACAAGGCAACGGGGAGAGGAGAAAAACAAAAGAAAGCAGTCAACAAAGGAAGACGGGGAGAGGGAAAAATAGCGTAGAGAGTAAACACCTCTCTCCCAAAAGTTATTTATTTATTTTTTTAATCTAACAGTTGTGCGGTAAGTATGTTTGTGTAGTAAAGAGGAACGGAGCATATTGTCTAACAGATTGCAGTCAGCTTGGCTTTAATTGGAAATGGAGGGAAGAGACAGTTTGGACAAGTGATGTTGATTCTGGGTCAGGCTGTGTTCAGCTGTAATTACTGAAATGCATCTTTTCTTTGGCCTTGTGTTCCTCTATGGTCAAGATATTGGATAAATGTATTGATCTCGCTCGGGGTCAGGATATGAGGTCATGTTAGCTTTTGCAAGTCCAGCAAATAAGAGTGGGTGTAGTACATTTGTAGACAGGTAAGACTAGACTCATGGCTTGCTTCTATTACTGCTAAGCCATACATATACATGCTGTAATTATTGTGTTTCATTACATCAGAACCAGCCTCTCTTCTCTCTTCCCTGGTCTTTTGTTTTCTCATTTATCCTTCTCTCTCTCCTTCTGTTGTTTTTGATTGAGCTTTGCAGTCCACCAAGTCTTATCTCTGAGTGTCGTTAAAGCCTCTGGGACCTGGCTGGCATGCTTGGCTGTTAGATCCAGTAGGGGAAAGATGTGTGAACAGCGTGTCCTACCTGCCAATCTCTCTCACCACCACCCTGCCAGGCCAGCACACACCACATTCGCTAAGTGACAGGGCTCTCTACTAAAGTTCTAGGTGTGTGTTAATTACACTAGGATACAGTCTAGACCACACTGAATGTACTACTTCTTCCTCCTCTTCAGCCGCTTTAGCATTAGGAAGCAATGCTGGGCTGGGAATTACTGCTGATAAAAGTATCTCTTTTCTCCTGAATGGAGCAAGTAGTGTCTTCTTCATGTCCTTTCACTTTCCCTGTCTTGCCATCTCTTTGTCTTGATTGAGTAATGTCCTTTGAATGCACACATCCATGAAAACACTGGGTGCCTCCTAATAAAACATCAAGTCTAGGCGGGTGGGAGAGTTGTGGCCTGCTTTTCCTTGTGAATAAGCCTGTTCACTGGTAAGGTCTGTGGGGAGTTTCTCTTTTTAAGAGCCAGAAGGCTTGGCAGCTCCTGTGGTGGGTATCTCTGGTTCTGCCGCACTTGCAGACTTCCTGTGTTTAAGTACTTGACTGATCCCCTTCCTCTCCACAGGGTTTGTTTTTCTCCGCCTGTGTCTGTTTCTCTCCCTCACGTCTCAAAAACAGTGCCCTCAAAATGCGTTTTCCACCTCCCCGATTGATCAGGACTCTGACCTTCACTGTTGATCCCCTCCTGAATCTCTTGCCCGGCCTCATTTTTCACCGCTCTTGAGGATCTTTTTCTCCGCCGTTGGAAGGACAAGCCCACTCTCCTGTTCCCTGGTTCTTTTCCAAATCCTGCTCCTGCTTGACAAATGACTTTTTTGGAGGCCGACGGGGCTTCAAAGGTCTTTTCACCTTGAAACGCTGCTTACGGCAGCTTCTCACCTCCTTCAGCTTGCTAAGCACAAGAGAGTTTCGGGTTGTGGAGTCCATCTCCGACTTTAGCCAGTGCTAGACACTGAGTCACCTGCTTTGGCCTGACTGTGTCTGAGTCGGGATTATCCTGCACCACTCGGAGACTCTTGCTTCCTACTTTATTTCTATCTCAAGGACAGGTCCTAAGAGAGGAGCTGGCCTCAATCACTGATGGAGGGCACAGTGTGCTGCTGGAGAAAAGATCTAGTGGTTTTGGGGTCTCCTCGTGTCAGACTTAGAGAGCGGAGAGCTCAACAACAGGCATAAACCAACTGACACAATCACAAATGTAGTGAGTAAATAAAGAATGAGTTGCAATGCTGAAGCAACACTCTCACAGCATGTGATTGTATTATAATATGTTTTAAAGTGAAAAAAGGTTCAAATTATATCAAAACCTCCTTATAAAGTGTAACCTATAAATAAGCATTAGTGTGTACAGAGTCAGTGGCTGTCAACATAGCTTAAGCGAGGGGTGTGCAGTCATCCTTTCCATGACAGACAGAGGGGTATTCAGGCCCCCCCTCAGGTGGATTCTGGGTCACCCTGTCCACTCAGAGCTTCTCTAGCCCACTGTATGGTCACCAGGGCATTGGGCATTCAAACGGCCCCACTTGCAAGGTCATGTCACCCAGAGCAGACGTTGTAATGTGCATGGAGGGCACTGCTCACAGCACATGTGATGAAATGAGGGCATTGTAGTGACCCCCGGCACACAGAGCCACCACTGCATTGCCTGACATGACCTGGACCGACAAGAACTTCCTAACAAGAGCTAACTGTCATCTGCATTAATTATGACCCCTTTTTCTTTTAAAATAAAGCTTTCATGATTGCTAAATCTGCTGCGAAAGGGATTCCAGAAACTGCTAAACGACAGTTCACTGCATCCGCGCTCTCCAGAGGAAAACCCCACTGTTTATGATCATAATGTTGTTGTGGAAAGCATTTTTTCATCTCATTCTATCTACTGTTGGAGGGGGCCAATAATTCAAACACTGTGTTTGGAGCGTGGCAGCGAAGAATGTTAATTTGAAGTGGCAGCCTTTGATCTCCATGGCAGTGATGACAGCGATGGGGTGCACAGAACGTTCCGGAGGGTCTTCAGGGATTCATTATCCTGTTTGTGAGCTGTTTTAATGAGGAGGGAGGACCCTGCCCTCACAAACAGTCAAAACAGCAGACCGTTTATGTGGTGCATGCACACAAAAACATCAGGGAAAGAGTTGTGATTGTTCAATTACTAATTACTCTCAAAAAAATTTCCTGTATCAAGGAAAATGGATGTTAATGAAAGACACCATTTTGTTTAGAATCAGTTTCATGAATATGAACATTTGAATAAAATGTAGGCAGTGAAACAATCTATCTTTTAGGATCAGTTAGGGTCATTGAATAGTCAAAACAAAGTCCCATGCAAGGGCTCTGAGGGCTCTGAGGGCTCGTTTAGTTGAAGATCAGCAATGAAAATATTGTTTAAAAAAGTCATCAGTACTGTCAGCTTTATTTTTGACTCCGAACACCAACCGCTACTTCACTTGCCCACTGATCAGCTGGATGACATATGAGGGCTTGACCCACTGATACACTTTCACCATCTTCTACATCTGCATATTTATTTTGTGTGTGTGTGTGTGTGTGTGTGTGTGTGTGTGTGTGTGTGTGTGTGTGTGTGTGTGTATTCAGTTCAATTTTATTTAAATAGTGCTTTCGGTGGAGTAGCTTTACAGAGTCCAGATCCGAGCTCCTAGTGAGTCAGTCAAAGGTGACAGAGGCGAGGAAAATCTCCATCAGCTGGAGGAAGAAGCCTCGGGTGGAACAAAGACTCAAAAGGGTAGCCCATCCTGCTCAGGTTGACCCAGAGAGATAGTGGTCCACCCCTAATGTGTGTGTGTGTGTGTGTGTGTGTGTGTGTATGTGTTATATATAACCTGCCCAAACTTTTTATCACTCTCCATGTATGGATAATTATATCATTTTGGTTCTTCTATTACATAAAGCTGGTATATTTATGTTAGGTATTCTCTTTGTCTCTCTCTCTCCCTTTCATGGTCAGGGACGGGGGGGACAGTGTAACTCTACCCCTTTAGGTGCATGGGGGTCTGTGTGTGTCAGGCAGCCCATGGGAAAGGCATAAAAGACACCTGAGCCTTTGAGTGCTGGCTGTCGTAGTGCATTTTATCCCCAAACGACTCTGCTTTACCTTATGTGAGGAAACAGGATCTCTGTTTACTCTCCTGTTGGGATTTGTTCTTCTTACCACACTTTGCCCCTCTCCTGCTTTTACAGCACAATGTATTACTGCTTGTTATGGGCTACTATAGATTGCCGGCCATGTTTAGCCAGCAGTGGCTTATCCTGAGCAATTTATCAGCAAAGAACCGCAGGACACTGGGACATTTTTAGTTCACAAAGGATGAGGAAATGGGGGTGGAAAAAATGGATAGTAATCCATGCTAAGCAATTGTGAAGATGTCACAAGCAGATATCTGGATGAAGACATAGCCTTGCTGTTTTGACACTTGAAGTTGTTTAACATATAAAACCTCAACAAATTGGCATACAAACGAGTATCAGGTAGAGCTCCTCATTAACTCGGCGCTGAGGAGACAGACTCGTTGGGTCTTCACGCTCAGTGCTAGAAGGGGAACAGAGAGGTAGATCAGAGCGAAAGCTCTACCGATGCCGCCATTCTTCAGAGTGGTACTCTCCCCACCACTGCCTCTCCTCTGCATACGAATAACACAGGCTTTGACAAAAAAAGCCTTACAAAATCAAATCACTTCACCACCTACTCGACTCTATTTGCCCCCAAAGTTTATACATACTCGTTTAATATTTAACAGACGTAATTTTGCCAAGAGCCTCGGATTAATGAAAATATGCACTGGGATCACAAGCAGGGAGAAAAGGAGGCATTGGGAAAAGAGAAGGGAAAAAAATAAATAAATATAAATGAAGGCTGATATCAAAAAGATGCATTTCAGACATCTCGATGAGCAAATCTGTGGGTGCGGCAAATGTGGATGGAGCTTAATGAGATGGAATTAAGATGGAAAGAGAGTAGTGGGCCACGGGGCTAGTTTTAGAAATAAAAAAAATAACTCAGGCTGATGTCTGATCTCATTTGCAAACCCTCCACGTCTGTTCCAAATCCCTCCCTGTTCCCTTTCTTTCTTTATTTATTTTAGACTTTATGTAAAACAAAGGATGAATAAACACACCAGCTTCATTAATATGTATGGCCATGCCTGCCTCCTGTAGTACAAGGGTTGTCAACAATGCTTTGTAACAAACTGGCTATTTCCAGCCAGTGCCCTTAAATGCATTATCAGCATTCCAGCATGTTCAGCTCGTCTGAAATATGACTTATGCCCAACGATGTTGTTTGTCTGGCATTTTGCATGAGTGTATTAATGAAGAATCGACGCAGAACAGCACTTGTCCAGCTCCTTCACTAGTCCTGCTGACTGGAAAACCTCTCAAAGGCCTATTTTGTGCATATCTTAAAGGCGAGTGCATACGAGGTGTACCAGACAGGCAGCAGAAACCGATAGACAGGAAAAGACAAAAAGCTCCCCAGTAATCTGTGGGTCACAAAACCGAGGCGGGGCAAAAAAAGCAAGAGGAGAGAGCATGTATGCTAATTACTTTCCAAGTTATGCAAAGCGGCCGCATTGTGAGCGAATCAAAGATCGGTTTGCCATTCAAGTTTTAATGGGTGCCTAATTGCTCCTTTCCCGTTAGTCATAGACTATTCATGTGCAATTAGCATGTGATTCAGCCTGTGCACAAGCGCCATGGAGCAGCTTTGATGTGCGCCTTCTGTATCCTGTGGCTGTGATTCAGGGAAAGCGTGCGCTGAGCAGCTGAGTCTTGGTGCTTTGATGAGGAACAGTGAAGGGCACATAAAGCAGTGCTTTGTTTAAGGAACGCTTGCCACTTGCTGATTGTGCATTTGCAAATACAGTGGTCATAGTACTGATCATATTTGCTCCCCATCTAGCAGAAAACTCTATTGGGTAAGAGTCATTCTTCTCACCACATTCCATTACTCCATACATTTTTCATGGTCAATAATGATTTGTTGGTCGGGGATTTTTATGAACTGCATCTACGTGACCCATCACCCAACCCCGAAAATAGTTTTTTTTTTAACCTGTCGTGTCTGGCATCTTAGCAAACAGATCATGAAGCTGGGTGCCTTGGTGTGCCGGACACCTTTGCTTTGCCAAGTGGGGTTTGAAAGTGTATGCCCCTCTTGTGATCTGAATTTTTATTTATTCAATTATTTAGATCAAATTCAGCCAAATCAGACAGGGGGACAGGAAATACAGTGTGGGGGAGGAAGACAGAGAGAATTAAAGAGGGGTTAAAAAAAAAGAAGGAAACTAAATGTTGAAGTTCCAGAAGAACACTGCCGAAAATAGTAGTTAATCAATGACCCCAACCCAAAATGCTTCTGTTATGAAGGTTATGAGTCAACCTGTGCATCACTAATATCAGTTCCCTGTCTACATCATGAGGTCAGCCTGCCTTTTTATGTAAAATGAAAATACATTTTCGATTTCATTTTTTTTAATTAATGAGACGAGATCACCTGAATCATCATCTGTGATCTGCAGCTCAAGCGCTGTTGGCATAATTAAATGCGTTTCCTCAGCAATGTATGTCCAGTGTAAGTAAAGTAAAGTGACCACAATGTAAAATTTTTTCTCTGCATTTAACCCATTCACCAGGTTAAGCAGTGACCAGTCAGCGGTGAGCAGTGTGTGGGGATGGTGCTTTGCTCAAGGGTACCTCAGTGGTGCCACTAGCAGCCCTGGGATTCAAACCCATGGCTTTCTGATTGTATGGGCACCAGCTGCCCCAGCTTTAAATGTTCTGTTACCAGTTATTCCCAAACACAGTTTGTCACAATATATCCCATTCATCACTGGTCAGTTTCTGAGTAGGTGGAGTACAAGAGCAATGTTTTGGGGGGATAAATGCTGCTAAAATGAACTGCCGCTCACATGTACCGACACAAAGGAGTCATGACCACTAGGTGCTGTTCTATCTGATCAGCAAAGTCGAATTCTTAGTTATACACATGAGCACACAGCTGAATTCTGCATTCATTTGCTTAAGATGAATTCTTTGCTTAAGAAGATTAAAATTACATTGCAGAAAATAGCTCATTATTATTAATAAATCGTTTTATTTGTAGTGTATTTTACACAACAAATAACACGATTAGCATATTGTATTAAGTGGCTGTTTTATAATGGAATAAGCTACTCGAGGTCAGGGTGATTTTGCTCTATTTTGAGTTGTCTCTGAATATTACTGCAGCACGCTGCCTCAAGAGACGTAATTCTTTCATATTTCTTTTCAGTAGAACAATGACCAATTTATTTGTTTTTTGGGGCAAATCCTCTCTTTGAAAAATGTTTGTCAAATCCATAAAGCTATCTGTACACACAGTCTTGTTTGGCCTTGTGGTGGCTGTGTTTACATCCAGTCCCTGTGATGTCAGACTGGAGCAAAATGCACGAACTTGTTGCTAAGATGTTAAAACATTTGTTTCTCGGTCAAATTAGATTTGTGTTTTTGCGCATCATTGACATATTTGCCTTTGCAAGCGAGATGCTATGTGATCACCTCATCCCCTCATCTGGATGGTTGGATAATATTTGGTGCCTTGTTTTTTCTTTCGAGGTCAGTGAATAACATTAAAAGGCAGAACTGCACCTTTATTAGTTAGAACTGAATTTGAATTAGATTTATGCAAATGTACTCTACCCAGCTTCATGACCATGTCATTTTAATATGCATGTTCTAGGTGTAATCCTTGCAAGTCCTCTTGGAGCTTGGGTACAGCCGCCCCACCCCCCCACCCCCCACCATGAATTGCCCTCTCTTACACCAGTGGTGTCACTGCTGGGTTGAGAATGTTCTGGCCGCCACAAACATCCAGTCCAGTGACCATTTATGAAGAGATAGAGCAGCCGTCATCAGTTTTGGAAGGTCAGAGTGCACCCCTGTGATTATTTCCCTGCTGAAATGCACCTAATAAACCTGGTAATTTACTGATGAGCTGAATCAGGTTTGTTTAAACATGACTGTGCTAAACTCTGTCCCAACAGGAGTGGAATTGATGACCCCTGGGCTAAAGGTAATAAAATGGCCAATTATGGTACAACATGCTCTCATTTTTGTCAGAACCATTATGACAGCATCTTCCGAGAAGACAATATGGAAGCTGTTCTGCACCATCTCTTGAGTAATTGTTCTAGCCTCATTATCTGTTCCAAGTTGTCCTTTTAAAACACTTTTTTAAGAGTTAAAACAAAATTACTAATTTCTCCACAGTTTCCCTCTTCATCAAGTGGCGCATGATTTCATGGATTCAATCAGTGCTATTCTGTCTTTAAAAGCCAACAGCGGACCACTTGTGTTGAGAGATTTTTCACCCCTTGGTAAACAGGATCTCTGCTTGTCTGGCGAAGGGAAACGTGGGGCAGAATAGAACACTTTTCATATAGGCACGGAGGAGGCCGGCACTCGGAACAAAAGCAATCATAAGAGTCAGTTGCTTTAATTTCACTGAGATTCCTATTACTCAAGAAGCCTTTGTGCTGCTGAAGTTAATAAAATGCGGCTAATTGTCTGGTTCTCCTATGATGGCGACATGAAGGGGATGAATGCTGTCATGAAATGTAGAGCGACTGACTGGTGAGACTTGGAGAGAGTCAAAACAAACTCCTAATATAGCACACACTAATAGGGGACGGAACGCAGTGAAGACTTGCGAACGAGTCATTTCAAGTGGAAGAGAAAAGAACAAAGCTGAACTAGTTTGGAGGAAAATGTCTTCAATGAACTGTTGTCAATTTCTGGTTCACTCTTTTTTAGAGCAAGTGTTCTTTTATTTCCAGCCAGGCTGTGATGGTGGTTAATTGTCGCTCTGTCACTCAGCAAATTTCCTCTTCCCTGTAAGAAAAAAAAAATCATTTTGCGCACTACTTTGTGGAGCTAAACTCTTTATGTCCCACTTTTTCTGTTTGTGAGTGACTGGCTATTGTGGAAAATGGCAGACTTTAAAAATGCTAATGAAGTCCAGTAACATTTTTCTGCTAATTGGTTTAGAAAATTTGGTTTAGATCTGTGGTGGTCTTCTTTACATGCATGTGCGAGCTCATGTACGTCTTTCATGTCAGCGGTGTTTTCTGTGTGACCACCCTTGTGTGGGAAGTTGAAAGGAAAATGCTCTCTGGCTGTAGTGGGAGAGCAGAATTGTTTTTCTCCATATTCTGTCCATGCATCTTAATAACACTTCAGCTCTCTTGACTGTGACATCACCAATACAACTAACAAGCACTCAGGAGCTACAGCTTACAAAAGCTAAGGGTTTAAATTGCATTTTTGTTTTTTTTCTTCTCATTTAAAAATGGCAAGTGGTAATTTTATTGCGTAAACACTTTATGATTGCGATAATGATGGAAACTCTTGTTACATAAACATACTGTCGGGTTGAGATTTTTTTTGGTTAATTTTCCAAAAGTGGCCATTTCAGACATATGAGGTTTTGTTTTGACAATACATTTAACACACACTCACACACGCACACACACACACACACTTACATACATATATGTATATATATATATATATAGAAGGACCCCTGATTTATTTTAAAAAGCCTTAAAATAAATCAATTTTTCCTGACATTGTGTGTGTATTTACAGCAAAGAGACAACAAAAGTTGTTTATGGCGGTCAGGGCCCAAATGAGCAAGGTTGACTGCCCTTTCTCCTCTTGCTAACAGATCTTGTCAAGCGACATTACTGTACATATGGTCAGTCTGTCTTTAGGCAAAGTGTGTGTGTGTGTGTGTGTGTCTCTCAAGCAGGAAACACACACACACACACACACACATACGCACATGCGCACACACACACACACACACACACGCACACGCACATGCACATGCACATGCACACACTGGCCTATATCAGATGATTTTCTTTGACAGTAGCAAAAGCATCACAGCTGCCTCTGAAATGCGACTTGAATGAAAGTATGCAGATGCCAAGTAGCCTGCATATCTCTCCCTGTGTAGCTGGAGCCAGGGCAGGCCATGGCAAAACACAGTAGCACTGAGCTTAAACCCAAACAACGGCAGCAAACAAAAGCTTGAAATTCAGATCAAGCCAGCGAGGATGACTGAGCTGTCAGTCGCTGTATCATTTCTATTGTGAGTGGACAGATGGATATACATGATGTACAGATAAATCTGGGTCAAATAGCATACATGCTGCCTCAGATCACACAAAAGATACCATGAATAAAACAAATAACAGTAAGAAATGAAATGATTTGTGTCTTATGAAGCTTTGCAGATGCTGCACTATTGAACTATTAAATTTCCTGAGCTTACAAATAGTTTTATTATTATTATTGTATATTTTATGGAATTTAAAGGGCAGATTTCCTATGTTTTCCTTGTTTATTTTTTCTAATATAGTGCCCATTTACAGTGACTGCTTGTCATCATGTCACGTCGGTGGGCTGAACGATAGCATCTGTAGCTCACACACTGCAGCACCACATTTAAAAAGCCTTTCAAATCATTACTAAATGACAGTTTTTACAAAGTAAAAAATATTTAACATGAATATATACTACAAAAACCTCCTAGATCATCGCAAGTAAACCTTTCTAAATGCGGGCAGCTGCTGTAACAGGAAGGCAGGTGAATAATTTCTTCTTGAAATTTCAGCTTCTCATGCCTTAACAGCAGAAAACCTTTTGTTCAGTAAGGGAGAGAGAATTCTACCTAATAAAAATTATTTGAATTTTAATCAAACATAACTGTCATATATATTCAGTAACTGTCACATGTTATATTTAAAGCTTTCATTTACTAAAACATACAATTTTGACTTTATATGAGGTGTCTTTAAAGAAAGTGTGAGAGTGAGTGACCACACACAGGGTCTGTTATAAGGTGCACCCACGTATAGTGGAAAAAATGGGACACTGTGACATGAGAAAATGCCTATTTTTATATTCTTAACCCTAAATACACTCCCAAAACACTAATTTAATTTTAAGCTTAATACAGCACCCTTAAAGAAATTGTAAAGGTAAACCCTGCAGTGCTGGGAGATAAAATATCGATGTTACCCCTGTATAGACTGTACTATAATTCATGCACATGCATTTTCTTTGGTATGCGCTGTCTGTCTTTTTTTGTTTAACCAGGGTAAATCCAGTAATTAATTTAATTTACAGTAATAAAAGTACAGGGCTTTAGAAAGAATAAAACGAAAAACACTGGAGACGCTCCATGGTTAAATTCTGGACTGCAGCTGCTACAGATGTGTCACAGGGCAGCAGCCAATCAGCAGCAAGAAGAAATAAATAAAGTTCTCAGATTGGCTACTTTCAAACCTCCCATCCCTGAGCTGACTGTGATGTCTGGACCACGGCGCTTGTCTTCTTGCACTGCCCAAACATAAACAACCAGCATGAAGACGAGGGTGCATGACGGACGAGGCCCGGGCACTACACAGGTGTGGGGGTTTCTGGGAACAATTATTAGTTTGGTTCTCAGAATAAATCCACGAAAGACTGAAACAGCGACTGCTGAACCGTGTATAAGTGGGGGGTTACTGTATATTTATATACACACACATACACAAAGACCGCAATAACATCAAGGACTGCATGCTCAGTTTTTTAGCCACATTTTAAAGTGCATAAAAACTTGTCATTACATGCATGACAGTGTGTAACCACATGGCAGATTAATGTAATAAATTCTATGGATTTATATGCCTTTTTAAAATGCCTACATTACATTATATGCTATTCACTCCTGTAGCACTACACAAGCGAAAACCATCAGCATTATTTATTTGGCTTTCCCCCAGCATGTTCACTCTTCATACATATGAAATGTTGTTACCATTAGCTTGTATAGGTCTCTGAAGAATACGGTAGCTGTTGCCGGCTTTGCTGCTTGTCTGCTGTCGGGCTTTGCAACACGATGTTGGACATAAACATATTAAATCAAATTCAGTCTTTGCTGAGAATGATATGCTACTCGTTGACTTGTGTAGCGATTCTGTCTTTCGCATTCTGTGAAGTTCTTGTGTTTTTTGTTCTTGAAAACACTTCGTGGCCCTTCAGCCAGCAGGCTCTGATGCATCTGTTTGTTATTCTCAGGAATGGGAAGCAGAAATGAGTGATAGTTATTATTTGGTCTTGTTGTGGGAAGCTGCTATCTCTGACACATCACTGAAGGCGAGAGAGAAAGATTCGACCTACACTTCCAAATCCTGATAAGCGACCTGTCTGGACCAACACATGCTGACAGTGTTGGGACCAGTGACGTGTGTAGTGTCAGATTTGTGTGTGTGGGTCCATTTTTATCTTAAATGAAATCAGTGCTGTATCCATCTCCTTTGGTGTAGATATGATGTTTTTCTTGGGCGAGGAGGATTGGAGGGGAGCTTTGCTGGGAATGGAAGGCCTAAGGATCTTGAGAACCCCAGCGGCACCGAACAGGCCACAGTGCTTGGCTACACACAGGAGGTCAACAAGGGTCTCGCTGTATGAGAGATGGAGATACAGTATGAGGAGAGCAACTAAAAGGGACGCCTCAATCTTTATCCAATCTTGCTTTGGATGCTAACCACACTGCACCTAGCATGGCAGGTACTTTATTTGGTGAAGCGGTGTGTGACTGGATAAGGCAAAAGGTTATTACCCAAAAATGCCAGCTTCCTCAATTATGTGCTGTTGCTGTTAGGATGTTGTCAGTAAGCTTTTTTTAAAGCCACTCTTTCAATACAAGGGATTTTTCAGTGCATCAGTGGGAATTCTACCAGTAAATTTCCAAGTCACTGAGAAATGTGATAGAAAGAGCCCAGAATACAAGAACAAGGAGACCGGAGGTGTAATGGCAGGCTTTCAATCCAAATATGCAAGTGCTCTCCTGATTCCACTTGTTTAATCAGTCGCTCTCAATTTTCAAACAGCTGATCAAGTATGATCTTGCTTTTGCTGGAAAGAAAACCTGCAGCCTGTGACGAGTGGAACTAGAATGAAAGGTCTCGTTGCCCAAATGTTGCGTTGCCCATGAGAGAGCTGGTAAGCCACGCTTTTTACTCTAAGAACGCTCCGATCGGAGTTAGGTCTCGCACCAAACAAACCCGCGTTCTCTCACACACACACAGGGTAAGGCTCGAACCACTCTGAAGAGCTGCAGTACTGGGAGCTGGGATGTGCTGGGATGAACACGATTAGCATGAAGCACGTAATTTCAATGTCTGTGTGCCATACGTTACCTGCTTCTCGCTTTTATACCTTACACACAGTGACACAGCCACTTTGCGGTTATGACTAAACACATCTAAGGAGGAGCCCTTAAGGAAAATGTCCATTTAGTATGTACAGTATGATGAAGCAGAAATTGTTAAAAGGAGCCCAAATACGAAACCAATATAGTTCATTGATGTTTTCTTCTCTATAAGTGCTTTATGACTTATTAAGTGTATTATAGTGCCCTCCAAAGCAATTTTGACCCTGATTTTAAGCAAACCTGCCAGATAATAAATTGACCTTAATGTTTATTAAATGTTGTCTCTACTTAGCAAACAAAGAAAATATATAAATACCACAATTATCATGAGATAAGTCACAGATGATCACAGAATTAATTTTATAAAGAAAATGTAATTTACCAAATAACAACACTCTCCAGATCTTGCAGGGCCAAGGGTCTTCTATTGTTCACTCTCTTCTTGAGCTCTACCCATAGATTTTATAAAAATTTCCTGGGCTGGCAACAGTGTTGGGGTTAGTTACTCAAAAAAGTAATATATTACATATTACATATTACTCTCAAAAATAGTAAT
>JBBPDH010000036.1:14289698-14300057 GCA_037974565.1 Clupeocharax schoutedeni | reverse complement strand
AGGTGGTGTTGGTGGTCCAGGTGAGGTCATCTGAGATGTGAACTCCCAGGAACTTGGTGTTCTTTACGGTCTCAACCACGGAACCATGGATGCTGAGTGGTGTGTGGGTGGAGCGAGTTCTCCTGAAGTCAACAATCATCTCCTTGGTTTTGTCCACATTCAGCGACAGGTTGTTCTTGTGCATAGACAATTAAACCAGGAGGCTGATATTTTCTCATGCATGCACACACAAACTGATAGACATGCACAATGTGCCTTACACCAAACCCCCAATGCTCCCACTTGGTGTCTCAAAGCTCATCTCAATTTACACTTTTAATCTCCAAGTGACATCATGTGACAGGTATACACATTTGAGCAGATGAATGTAAGTGAGCTTGTTGATGGCAGATGGAGTCTGGAATGTTTATCCTCCAAGGCCGAACCGAAGATAAGCACAAATGTCTTGTGTGGTAAAATCTTCAGCATCATTCTTCTGAGGAGAAGTTAACTCAACAACCAATTACACTGCATTGCATGATAGCAACGTTAATTATCAAATAATGTCTAGCCTTGAGGCTCCTCCAAGCCAGCGTCCCCATGTACGGCACATGCCTAAATAATCAACATGACAATCAGCCACGTTTTTAAAGAGCTATGCCAAAGAAATGATCAATAAACCATCAGGGGGAAATTAATTGAATCTGTGTTCACATCTGATGGAGATTCTTAATCACGTTTGCACCTTGTGCTAATACTGATACTGAAGGTTTAATAAGAAGTCAATTAAATACCAGTGCTAAATCCACCAAGTTCCCTACTGTTTAACTCGCACCTACGCATGTAATGATACAGTCCACACAAGATTCAAGGATCACAGCTCAGTAAAATTTAAAAGTAAAGAAAATTGATGACTATTCAGTTGGGCACAATTTACTAACAAGTGTAGAGCTGGAAGGTATGTGGGGGTGGGGGTATTAATGTATAACATGAAGACACTGGACTTGGTTTTTTTCTTGTTTATTTTGTTTTAACAGCAATGTACTACAATAAATATATTTCTAACATTGCTAATTTACACAGCCCTGTGTGTTGTAATGGAATGGTAAATCCATTCGTGTTTTATGGGGATTAATCTTCAGTTTGAGGAAATGTTATCTTTCTTTCAAACATGGGACCTTTACAAAAAATTCTCCTTATTGTAGAGTCTGAGACATGAGATGTGGGGTGGAATGGAGAGATTTTTGATAACCAATCAATAATGGGCTATCATGTGTTCATCGGATCATTGATGAGTATAGACGAGAGTAACGTTTTTTCACCAGCTTTGATTCTGTTGTATTTCTGTTGTATAAACACTCTTCTTGCACTGACTAGCATATAGACCTAGCATATAGTACTAGCTATTACCTTCACCTTGATATTATTAACTTAAGATAAAAATGATACTAACTTAGGCACAAATTTGATATTTGGACAGTGTCTTATCATGTTTCCCCAGGATCAGAACCAGCTGCTTTTTACCCAGAGTGGAAAAGAGGGATGGTCACTTCACAATAACTAAACTGACCCCATTGTTCTGACTACTTTGTCCAGGAAATTGGGTAATTTGAGATCTGGGGAATTTAAAGTCAACACCTTAAACTTATTGTCATGTTCTTCAAACCCTACCTGACCATGCAAAGATATGCTGAGATCGTGCTGTAATGTTCACAGACTCTATTTATTTGAAGTGTTTTTGGTGAATGCTATTTGAAGTAAGTTCAGCAAAGTGTTGTTGAGCTATTCAGTAATTACGTGCAGTGAGAAGGGCTGATAACAGCATTTTGAGCAATAATAATACGGCCTACTAAATGTGAATAGAAAGTCGCATCTTCAAAAATCGCGATGTCGTCTTTAGAGCCTGCTCCATCCTGAGTGTATCTGAAATGAGAGTAAACCATATTTAGGCCTACATGTACGCTTTCATGCCTCTGGAATGCACAGAAAAGTCTCTTCACTATCATGAATATTGTCAACAAAATGACTGACATGTTTCTTGTTTCTAGTTTCAAGTAGTCCTATATACTGAGAAATAGTCCAATGATGGAACACATCCTGAAAGAAGGACGAGTGACTTACAGGATGTTACATCATGTTATATGTCTACCACAAACTGCTTCAGCCAACCAGGTCAGTTAACTATCTACTTATAGAGTAGTCAAGACTGACCACTGACTGACAAGCTAAACTATGTAAGGACAAAAGTATTGGGACACATCTGTTTTTCAGGGTTGGGCTGGGTGCCTTGCAGTGAAGGGCAATCTTTAATCTTAGAAATTCCTTCCTTCCTTTCCACCACCATCAGACTCTTCAAGCCCTCCCTCTGTCGCACATCCACACAATAATCTGTGCAATAGCCTGTGGCTTCCTCATGTATATATTCTTACCGGATTAAATAACTATCATTATGTTAAATAACTGTCACTGATGTACGTCACTCTGGATAAGAGCGTCTGCTAAATGCCATAAATGTAAACATATGTGAAGGACTGTGTGCATTATTTGTGCTGCGATGTGCAATTCTACCATGTGCAATATTGTGCAATGTTCTTACAGGGTGCTAAAACATTATTATCATGTGCAATATGAACTGAGACTGTGAGCCAGACCTTCTCATCCAACAGTAATCCCTTTTGGCATAATGACACTCCCAATCCTTTTGTCCATATTGTGTCGAAAACTATTCATCATAATCTGCCTGTTTGTCTGAAGGAGCCAAAAATGATTTTCCTAATGGTGTTAAGATTATTTACCTTACTCATATTTGTCTGTTGATATTATGCTGGATAGCCCCTAGTTGGTCTCATGCCATTCTGCTGAGAATGAAACTGTGAAAGCATTATCATCATGGTTGCCTTTGATAGAAACCTGTGTTACTTCTTCATTAAATCCATTTTTGAAGTGCTACCACCTTTACATTTTTCCAATTTTTCCAATTTCAGTCATTTAAAGGCTTTATTGTTCCAAATTATTACAGCTTTATTTGTTCAAAGATTTAAGACTTTATGGATTCAGCCATTTTTAACACACACACACAGTTCAGCGAGAATCAGATTTGTGATATAGAAGTGAGTTTATTTGTGCTATTCTTTATTCTTCTCTGACAGCTGTGGTGAATATAAAACAGGCTATGTTTTAATATTTACATTCAGTAATTCATGCTCATCATTAGAACATTATTCCAGATCTCTGTTTCAGAATAACATGTATAGATTCTCATCTAAGCTATCCACTGACAACAACATTTGTCCTGCCCTTTTCTGTTTTTGCAGCATTTACTTGGTTTGAACTGGGGTGTTTTTTTATTGCTGGGATGCTATCATTTCGTTTCAGTGAAGGAAGAAAGGCTTGGGTATCAGCTGTCCTTTTGTAGGGTATTATGAGTTCCTGGGCAATAAAAAGTCTAGTCTTTGAGCCAGAATGGTTCAGTTCATTGTACAAAATGAGTGGGCGGATTTAAGGGACCCTCAAGAAGAAGTAGGGAGGAGGTATAGTGTGAGTGTTGGGGGTGGTTGTGTGTGTTGGGGGGGGGGGGGTATGTCTAGCTTTCACTCTGACAATAGGCCACTCGTGTCTGCTATTGTTCCACACACAATGGGCATCGGCGGATCGCTTCCTTTCTGTCTCTCGGCCTTTGGCGTTGAATTACTTCAGCCCTCGGCATGCCGTTGTGTCAACAGATGACTCTGCCTGCATAGTAAACAGTGAGGTTTGCGGAAGGAAAGTGTGTGTGTGTGTGTGTGTATGTGTGTGTGTGTGTGTGTCTGTGTGTATGTGTTGGTTAGGGAGGGAGTTGACATTTCCCCTCTGCATATGCCAGCTGGTTTATTCACACATTCAAATTGAGCAGCTTCTGACCAATCACAGGCTTCACAACTTCACAACCATAACAGCAACAGCCACGGAAGTGACATTTTTTGAAAGTTTGAAATCAAACAGATGCTCGGCCGCTCATGACATTTGACCTTAAGTGACTGGTTCATTGTCAAAGGCAAAGTGTCATATGCCTTAAAGAAGATAGGGGGCACCTTAAAGAGAAAATTCAAAATGTTCCCTCTTCCTTTATTCATAGTTCTTTGAAGCAATAGTACATAAGTGACTGGCGATTTGAAACAAATGGGGATGGCAGGTAAGTTTCAAATCACATTTTTTAAGGTATTTTCTAATATACTGAATTTTATTGCTGAACTAATGCAAGATTTTACAATGAAAACAATATTTTACGAAACATGTAGCCCAATAATACATTCTCTCATTTAATGGGCGGGTGAGGTTCCTTTCCGGCCAGCCCAAGGAATAATATAGGGATAAATATAACGTTCCCTATCCCTATACCCCCCCCTCCCCAATTTGCATCCACTTATAATGCTGGTGTATGTTTTTATGGTATCAGAAACGGTTATAATTCATTTTCACAAGATTGATTTCCAGTCTTTCATTATTTGATAAGAAAAGATGAGACACACCTTTATTAGTCCCATTTTGCCTTGTTCCAGCAGAAAGTGGATAGAACAAAAGTAAGAGCAGAAAAAGTGCTATACAGTGATTCAACAGTATAGTATAAAATATACATAAATATACATATGTACATAAACATATATGCCGTAAACGGATATATGTGTTGCACAGGCTCTTTTTGATACTGTTCCTTTAAGACAGATGTATGTAAATGAGCTCTGTTTTAATTGGCTGTGCCTTTTTCAAAAAGCAGTCCATGTTAAAAGACTTCTCCTGACTGGGCCGGGCTAAACAGCTGTAGACTGAATAGGCAGATATATGTACAGGTGCTGGTTTGTGACATCATCAGGATTAAACAACAGTTTTATTTCCATAAAAAGTGGAAATAAATGGAAATGTTATTTTTTTTTCCAATGTTATGGCCCCTTTAAATAACATTGCTCTTTACACATCTCTGTTATGATTTGACTCCAAAGAAGCATTTTTGGGGCATTTATTCTGATGGCATGTTGTCAGACTGTGTTTCATCTCATCGTCTTTAAAATCATACATCATGTCTGAGTGCCAATAAACCAGGAAATGTTAGCAAATGTTAAAAGATAGCATGATGATTGAAAAATATCTGCTTATTCTAACTCGGTGGGTGCCTTTGCTGTGCACGGTGAGCGTGGCGCGCAGAACTGACAGTCTTCTTAAAACATCAGGCACTTTCAAAAGTTTGTTGACTTAAAAGCCTCTTTTTGTGCTGGATTTAAAACTGTCAGGGCCTCCGTCTCTGCCTAAGTGTTAAGTAGACAAGAGTGTGACAGGTGATAAGCAGTGGGCTTTTCATCCTCCCCTGAAAGATCAAAGTTTTTAAACTGCGCTGCATCTCTCTCCCCATCAGGGAGAAGAGTTTTGATATATTTTTTCCACTCGTCCTCACTCCTGCAGTTATTAGACTGCTGAACTACTCTATCTTGTTAAATTAACTCGGGGTGGAAGGCGTAGGTGTGATTGATCAGCCGTATCGGCGTGAGGAAAGTGAAGGCTCAGCCGAAATAAATAGCACAAAAATACGAGTGGCCTCTCTGAGTCACTAATGAAAGCCAGCGTGACATTTTCAAGTCAAATATTAGATTTAGGAGGCAAAGAAAGCCCTCTGCGTTTTCACCATTGCAAAGCTTAGTGGTTTTAAAAATGAAAAAAGGAGAATAAAACGGAGCAAAAATAGAGCAAATAGGGACTAATCACCCTGCAAAACAGACGTCAGACGGAAAAAACACAAAGCAGTTATTTATGTCAGATGGTTATAAAGTAATGCACTGCACTTATTCAACTGTGTCCATTTCCACAAAAAAACAGTCTACTATTATCACCCATTATCGTTGCATTAATGTGATACAACATTCTCTATGTCAGTTTCATTAGTTTAATTAAATTTCCAGTATGGTAAATTAATCAAATACGATAGTAATAGTGTGTTCTCTGTCAATCGTTATTTATCGGGGGACGTTTAAACCTTTCCCTTCTATTCATACAATAGAAATAATATAAGTTCAATTTTTAAATACATTTGTTTTCTGTGTATATTCATATGGCTATACTGCTTATATATTGTATGCATGTTTAAACACTCCCAGTCAGATGAAGTGCTTTTGTCATGACAGTAGCAACACATGCTCTATAGAGGTCACACTTAATTTTTTATGTGCGCAGTTTCTACTTATTTGCTTGTTTTCAGCATGTTATATTCCGCAAGTGAACATTAACTATTGATTAAAATGTGGATAAGTGTGTCTCAATAAAGGATGCGTGGTTATTTCACATAGAAAACAAAACTATGCTATTTGACCAAAGGCTCTTGTATGCCCATACACGTGGCCCACATTTGCAAACTTGTATGAAGCTGTATATCTAGACTGTACTGTTTGACATATCCATACATATTCCTATGATCCTTTATTTTACATGTACATTTACGGCATTTATTCTTTTCATGCTGTTATAGTGTTATGTCATAGTGCCCTATTTATACACACTGGTGCGGCTCAGGAACTGACGCATTAATAACAACAAATTGTCACTTTCTTGACCAATGGTGGTCTTTCCCTGCCTCTTTTAAAAGCTACTGGCTGGGGTGGAAAACATGTTTACATTCAAAAGTCCTTGTTCTTCCTTTAGGCCTCTCTCTCTCTCTCTCTCTCTTTCAATAGACTAACAGCAGAATGAGAGGGCCGTCCAACAGCCTGATGAGGAGCAAATCCATTTGCAAATTCCGTCTCTTAGCAATACGTTTAAAGAGACAGCTAACTGATCCAGCCCTCTATTGTTGACCATCTGTAAGCACGTGGCAAGGACCTGTAGCCCCTGCAGCACACAGCTGAGGGGTGAGGCCACGTTTGAAAAGATTATTGTGTGAGTTGGTGGGGGATGTGTGAGTGGGGAGGGGGGACCCAAGGGATTATAACGGCTCAGTTAAAATTCATTAAACCCTATGGAAGGCCCCTTTAGGGAAAGTAAAGAGGCAGATGCTACCGTTGCTGCACTGCATGCTGTAATTATGTACCTACAAGCAAGACTCTGCTGTGAATTAGAAAGGGGCTCCTTGGCCTGTTAGCTCAGAGAGGGACTGCTGAGGGACGAGGGTATAGAGGTTTCTTTGAGTCGGGAATGTTTTCGTACGTTATATTCCGCTTGATTTTTTTTCCCGGCAGGCACACACATCAGGTTACTTCGGTCTCACACTGTGAGGGCTAATTCATAAACCAGCCAGGATGAATATGTAAATAGCTACAGTTGGAAGTGCAGCCGTATGGCCTTCAATTTACAGTATTATATACAGGACTCTGCAAAACTCTGTTGATGTTTAAAAAAGTTGTTTAAAATGATTTATCTTGGCAGCGAGTGTATTTTACTGACAGTAAATAACATGATCTAACATCAGAATAAACAAAAATACAGTACTGTGGAAAAGTTCAATTATGTATAAAAGCTATTTAGCTGGGAAGTAAGTGTTTTATTTATATTTCATGAAATAATAATACAATCAAAGATGTATTGTAACGATTTCCCAGTCTCTGTTTTCTATGTCTTTGTGTAAGGAGTCTATTTGTCATGTGTGAACACACTACAGCATGTGAACAGTGTGAAATTCTATAACTCTGCATTCAACCCATTCACCAAGTGAAGCAGTAGGTACCTTGCTCAAGGGTACCTCAGTGGTGCCACAGGCAGTCCTGGAATTTGAAACAATGACCTTCCAATTGAAGGGGCAATTATCTACCCACCAGGCCACCAGCTTTGTGTATGTGTTTCCATGTGTTTGATGGTTCATCCACCAGTAGTTCATTTTTTGTTCAGAAATCTGTGTTTTTTTCCCCCATTGTTTTAGAGTCTGTGTGTTTTTGGACCTGCTTATCTCCATCTTGCCCTGGTCCATCGCTGGTAACTTCTATTCTGTTTTCTTTCCATAAACAAGACGAAATAGTGCTCAGTTAGATTTAGTTCATAATGCAATATTTCTCCTCTCAGTAACCTAATTTGGTGGTATTGATTTAAATGCTCTGTTGACAGAGCTCCACTTGATCCTGACTATTAAAGGTTAGGGGGCTTCATCCACAGGAGTTGCACGCAATTAATTAAATATCAATTTGAGTTAATTAGCAGATATTTGGTTTACCACAGGGAAGGGAAAAAAGTGGACTTCAGACTTTTGACTTTTGTGTGTAATAACTGATGTAACATTATGAAAAATGCACTCTGGGAACTCAAGTTTTGCGGCAGAAAAGTGTAAAATAACATCAATACTTGCTCTCAAACATGAACAAGTTGGTCCAATTTTCCGATCTTGTTAGAACATTTCACAGAATTGGAAAATAATTTAAAGGGCTTGAGTGGTGCACTGTTTGGGAGGGTTAGTCTCTCTTGGCTGGTTCAGTATAGCTGAATGAATCTTCCATTCCTATCCATTGCCCTTGATCTTCACTGAACTCACTTTAAACATGAACAGACATGACTAGTGCATGAATCCACATGGCTATCCGACCAAACAAGAAAATATAGAGACAAGAAAGAATGTTTTATTCAACCGTGTTGATGCAGCACTAGTCAAATTTGGATACTGGGTCTTTGAAATTTGAACTGTGCGTCGTAAACAAGAAAAGTTCCTTAAAAAACGGCTAGTAAACAGAAAATTATTAGGAGTGACCTTACAGAAGACACCTGGAGACTCCAGCAGTTGGGGAATGTTTGGGAATACACCAAAGATGATGTGTAGATTTACATCAGTGTGGGGGTTGGATGACAGCCCAGTTGACAACAGAAACATGCTTAATAGTACATTTTCAGCCACTTGAGACACTTTAGCGCTGTTTGTTTATGTTTCGCTGAGGTGTCCAGGGTGGGCCAGCAGTTGCAGAGACATGCAGAGAGTGGGTTATCTGATAAGGCAGTGATGGGAAAGTGCTGGCACACACCTATGGGGAGGAGTGTATGCAAGTGTGCGAGCGGTTAGTTGGTCACAGTGCCACAGCGGTGGGCCAGCCAGAGCTAATTCCACACTCTGCCCCTGGCTTTACATGCTGTGTCTACAATAGATAAGCTTAGCGCGCACCGACTTGGTAAACCAAACAAAACCGACAAAGAGAAACAACAAAGCTCACTTCAGCCTGAAGGAAACTAATGGAAATTAATGGCTTTTTTCCAAATGTGTGTGTGTGTATGTCTGTGTGTGTGTGTGTGTGTGTGTGAGAGAGAGAGAGAGAGAGAGAGAGAGAGAGAGAATGAGAAAAACGGGAGCATTTTTTCCTTAAAATTAATGTCATGCCTGCATAGTGCCAAAGAACGCAAAAAATTCGACTCAACACTCAACATTCCTTTAATTCTACAAACACGATCTATTTACGATTCAAATCAATACCTAGAGAAAACCATTTGTGGCTGTCGTCTGAATCTTCTCACTAAACTCACAGACCAGTAGTGTTAAATACTACAGACAGAAACCGCAGTCAAGCATATCAGTGGTAATTTCTTCCAGCGTAGTGCATTTGCTTGTTCTCTTCCATGGTGGGGTAAGTATTGTGTTACTGTTTTAGTAACATTTTAAAATCTAATTGATTTTGAAAGGTCGTAAGTTATGTGATATTTAATTTAATATACTTTAAAAGGTAATTTCACTGATTATTTTTACTTCACTGTGACTTTTTTGTAGAATGATGCATTTCTCATTTAATCATAATCTTTTAATCAAAATTTGACAATTATTTTATATGCAGCGAGATTAATGTTAACATGTAATACTGTCAGTAAGCAGCCTGTCTCCAGGTAGCAAAGAGAGGCGCAGACCTTTCTTTTATCTTCCAAACCAAAAAGGCATGAGGATGAGGCATGAGGTTTCATACACATGAAACATCTGTCGGTACAAACACGGGGGTTTTTATTTATGGACACTTGATTGCCTTTTTTTGTTATAATATTTTTGTGTTCTTCTGCTGAAAAAGAAAACAGGCTCCTCTCGTTTTGCTCTGGTTCCGTCATTTCATCTACCTCTCGGCCATCTCGGCTTCTTAAATACCTGAGGTGCAAGTGCTAAGCGAGACTATGCAAGTCTGCCATGAATTAGCCTTGATTGGGAAACCCTGTAACACATTAGTGGAACAACTTGAGGCTTAATTGGGAGATGGCGCTAGTTCAAGTCTCACTTTTTTCATGGAATACCCCCCTGGACATTACTTAAATATAAACAGCGGACAGATGTAACTCATGATGAACTAAACACAAGTCTGGTGTAAACAACAATAATAATAACAAACAATAACAACACCAACAACAGCAACAACAACAACAATAATAATAATAATAATAATAATAATAATAATAATAATAATAATAATAATAATA
>JBBPDH010000036.1:14250388-14280061 GCA_037974565.1 Clupeocharax schoutedeni | reverse complement strand
TAATAATATTACCATTTTCAGACGAGTAATGCCTTACACTACTAGTTACTGAAAAAAGTAATATTATTACAGTAACGTTCTTTGTAACGCGTTACACCCAACACTGGTTGCAATCCAGTCTGAGCTTCACATTGTATACATTTTAATACCTTTATTTTTATAAAATGTATCAGCAAATGCAGTTTTCACTGCATGACAGAAAAAAAACATACATACTTCTTGCTTACATAGATCATGCTTACATATCAAACAAATGAGAATGGAGAAATCACATTGATAATAAAGAGCCATAGTGCAGAGCCAGAAATGTATCTCTTTCTATGGCTAAGGCTTTGAGTCTAGTTTCCTCTGAGTGGCTGTTAGATTTTTTTGTTCTGATTTGAAATGAGACGGGATCAAATTGTGCATGAACTTCTAACCCGTGTCTTATTTAACACCTGCCTTAAACTCATTCTTAGCTTCCCATGCTCTCTTTTCTAACATCTGCCACATTTCTAAGACATTTCTATAGTAGTCCACCAGCACTCCTGACTGTTTTCAGATAGGCTTTTAACATCATCATTGCCTTGTCTCACATATTTTTACACTTCAGTTTTCACTTTGGCGGTCTTTGAAGTTACTTTCTGATAGCATTTGTTACAAAAATGGACTAAAGAGATGAATGAACTGAATTGAACCCACTCAAAGTCTTGTCTGGCCTTGCCATGGGGTCAGACACAGACTCTAACATAAACTTTGCAGAATAACAATAAAACAGTGCTTGATAACAAATGATAGCTGTATTGAGGAGAAACCATAAACTCACTTTGTGTTTGTTTGGTTTGTTTTGTTTGGTTTTCTCTTTGTGTCTCTGGCTCTCTCTCCTAACCGAGAGCTAAATGGATATCTGGATTGGTGCATATGGACAGCTGTCTCTCTTATCGGCCTGATTGCTTCAGCAGTGTGGAAAACATGATCCTGTCTTACTTAGTCACTCTACGGGCCAGTCTGTGGAAGACACTTGCGCGCAAACAATCAATGCGAGATGAAAGCGGCAGCAGCAGAACGATGGGCTCTGAGGTGGCTTGCCTGTGTGCGTTTTTAAAAGAAGAAGTTTGGCCCTGCCGCTAACAATTAGCGTGTTTAAATACACATGGCTGCCGATCCATCTGCCTCTCTGTCACTCTGTCAACTTTTCACATACTCCCTCTTTCACTCGCGCTCTCACCATGAATCACCACTATGCCTCGCAGCTTTTAGCCAAGGCCTGTATCCGCTTTCCCTTAATGTGACAGCTTGGGTAAAAGGACTTCAAACATATGCACACATACACATGGGCACAAACACAGAACTATAGAAGTGTGGACATGAATTGCCTAATTAAAGGCAGAAGCAATCTCTGTGGTGACTTAATTGTAGCCAATGAAAGGTTCTCAACGAAGCATAACCAGACAAGCATTACCCACTGCCTGTTTTTCAAACAGGCTCGCGATGAGGATGAGTGTGAAAACAGACTGGAGAAAGGAAACATTTAACAACAAACAGAGAGCAAAATAGTGCAATAGATTATTACTTTAATCCTTAGAAGATTAAAACTAATGTGCCCTTTGTTGTGTACTTGAGGAATGAAAATCCATTTTACATTTTGTCAGTTCAAAAATGAATCCTCTATGTCTAAGAACACACCGACACTGTGTTTGTTTAGTTACTTTTGATAGGTCGGAAACTAGCTGACTCTTCCAAAGCTTGACACTTTACTAGCATTGCCTTAACCAAACCGCAGACATGGAAAATGACAAAATAAACCTTTCGTTATAGTAGTTGAGTGTTCCCCCCTCCCAAAATGTACTTTTTGAGTTATTTTGAGTAATTTAATAGTTTACGGAGTGCAGTCACCTTACAGCAAGAAGGTTCAATTCCTGGCCGGCCGAATGGAATCCTTTCTTTGTAGAATTTGCATGTTCTCCCCGAGTCGTGTGGGTTTCTGCTGGGTACTCCAATTTCCTCCCACAGTCCAAAGACATGCACATCAGGTGAACAAAAGATGTCAAATTGTCCCCAGGTGCATCAGTCCTGTGATGAACTGGCAACATGTCCAGGGTATTTCCTAGCTGGTGTATGAATGGATGAAAGACTTTTGCTGAAGCTCATTCCTAAGGTTCTTCACCAATTTCCTTTGCAAAAAGGGTTCCAGACTAAAAATAAATATGTTTCAGTCTACAAACCAATTAGACAAAAGCCTGGATAGATTTAACGGATTCAATTATGATGTTTTCAGATTTAGGGCAAAAACAGAGGATAACACACTAGGAATATACTTCATTTATTTTATCTTAATTTTTTGCCCCAGATAAACCACAGAAATAACAAGTATGGTGACTAGTCATTCAGCCTAAATGCTTTCTATTTGTTTTCAAAGTGCCAACATACGCAGTGATTATATAGTGATGCTCAGCCAGAATGCTCAGTGGGCACTGATTACAAAAAGTTTCTCAAAGTAATCAGCAGTTTTTCATCATCTACTTATTATATATTTTTTGTTGAATTTCCTTTTTTAATACTTTTGCTTGTATTCAAGTAAAATATCAATATGCTCCACTTACCTATGCAGTAATTTGTAGTTCTCCTTCAAGCCCTTTCGAAATCTTCTTAAAATTCATATGCAATATCATTTTTAGCTCTTTTTTTAAAGATATACATATTGAAGGGAATGTTGCAGGTGAAGCATCGTTTTGAAAGCGGTTGGAACCATTCTGAATACAAGGGAGATCAATAGAGGCCAGGGCTGTTTGGGTGGTGTTGTTGGAAGCTAACTGGTGTGGTATGCTGTAAAGAAATTGGAATTTACTGTGAGTCGTGGCAAAAGAATACTGACATTTGTGTCAGTATTCAAAATTTGGGTGCAATAAAGATGTTCAGTTGTTTATATAACTCTTTAGTCTATTAAATTACATAAATACATTTGACTAGTGTACAACTGGCCAAACAACAGTAATGATAAGTCTTGATTTCTTTAGACTAAATGAACATGCAGAATTAAGGCCATTTTAATTTCCAAAATGAGGTCCATTTTATCCACCTTGATTTATTTGGGATTAGCGAGTTGGCTGCGGCCTTGTGGCCTTTCAGCATGCACGGCGGAATCAGTGCACCTGTCCTTCAGCGAGGCTTTTTCTAACTGCCGAGTGTGATGGAGTGGGCGGTGGAAGCAGGAGATGAGGGTGGCACGTCTAATGCCGGCATGCCAGTTTCTCATGCTTGACTGGCACTGGAAACACAACTCACCCAGAAGACCTCAGCGCCGTTACCCTATCTGCTAATTAGCTTCATTTGCTAAAAAAAACAAACTAGGGCCAGATGGCGCAGCTAGCGGATGTTCATCGATCTTGAGTCCCACTCGTGCTCTTGCTCAGGTTGGAGGTGGGTTGTCGGGACCAAAAAGCGTTCCGGAAGGTGAAGCTGAAAGCTGGTTGGTGGCTCAGGAAGGTGGGTATTGTAAACAAGGCAGAGTGATGCATCCAAAATGAGCAATTCTAGGTGAAAACCTTTGGCAGGGGAGAATTTTTGGATAAGCAATTGACAGCCTTAATAACATAGGCTAGATATCCTTCACTAAATGGTTTAACTCTCATACAGCCAGAATGGTGGATAAGAGTGTATTGGATTGTTGGTCCACTGATCACACGGCTCTGGTAGCAGCGATTCTCAGAGCAGGTCCATATCGGGTTGAACACTCTTTAACACTTCCAACACTGTTTAACCTCAGAAGAAAGCTAGGCTGGTAGTTTCATTTATATCTTCTCTTGCAATGTTTTGAGCTACCTCAATGACTTTAACCTTGAGCTTTTTCAAGAACAGATTACAGAGACTATTTATGGTCCGACAGACTGGGAAATCTCTACTCTTTTTAATGAAATATACTGGAGGCACAGGAAGGAGAGCGGAATTTGATAAATAAGAAAGGTTGTGCGTGGAAGGCACTTACAGTAATTCAGCTTTGTAGCCGTGTGTGGCGCATCGCCATGAGAACACTGTCAGTAGTAACTCTCGTATCGCTTTCATACACTACATTCATTTGAGCTAAATAACATGATTTAAGAATGTCTGCCCATAATCTAATCTAGTAATGCAACTCTCCTGGGATTGCTGTCCTTGCTTCTTTTTACCCCTTATTAAAGCATGCCTGGAGTACACACAAAAATGTACATACGTACATGAATGCATTGATGATAACACACTTACCTTCATCTCACTGCTCTGGTTCTTTGATGCTAAGGTGCTGTCATACTTGCAAGATTTAACATCCATCTAATACACAGTCCAATTTCTCACTGAACCAGCATCTCCCCTCTGTTCATTAGCACTATATATAGTACTATATATATATATATATATATATATGTGTGTATATATCATAACCACCTTTGGTTCCCTAAAAATCTTTCACTGCTTTGAATTAGATGCATGGGCATGCAAGAACCAGCCAGAAACTTTTCATTTCTTTTGAAGTAATCACTTCTATGTAAAACTGTTTCTTAAGTGAGTTCTGGCATAAATTTTATTTCAGTAGGTATATCCTGAAATATATTATTATCGTCTGTGTTGGCCTTCAAGAGAGAATTTCAAGAAAGTCCTTGCAACTGCGGTAGGATACGAGAGGCCTTGGCATTAATTGTGTACCACTACAGAATTACGGTTTTGCTCTAGGAAGTTGCGGGCATTTGAAAGAAAGCATTTTATCTTTTGTGTTTGTTGAGAGCAGAGTCATTGAGAGCTTATTCGTTCTTTCAGTCCTGTCTGAAGGAAAGAACTGGCACAGGAACTTTCTAGTAATCATAAACTAACAGTTAAGCCACTCTGGCCTGGACTCCAATGTTTTTAGAAGAAAGTTGTCTTTTGTCATTTTAATTTCTCTCCCAATGCAAAACTGCAGAAACTTTGTTTTTAGTTACTATTTTTAACATGTAGACTGGCACTATTTCCGTATGGACAGAAGGCAATTGCTTAAACAGAAATGGTTACTACAGTCATGATGGTACAATGACAGATTGCAATGGTAAAAATGTTGAACCTGAGAATCAGAATGAAGAATCCGAATCAGAAAACTTTACTGATCCTATTTAAATGCATGCAGACGTTTTTCTGCTTGTTTTGCCTGCTGTTATCATGATCTATGCGGCTATTCATTTTCTCCTCCCATGACTCCTCCAATTTACACAGTGCAGACTTATTTTGGACCCAAATGATGGCAGTCATTACAGAAGGGGAGGTTGAGACAAGGTTCTCAGGGGAAACTTTAAGTGCCTCAAGAACAGGATAAGCAAAACATCAAGCACAACATTTATGATTACTTAAACATTCATCTTCAAAGGCTTAATATTAAGTCCCAAATTCAGTAAAGAAGTAGACTGACGAAGAGATAGAACTGCAGAGAAAGTAGCTCTAAAATGTACAAAAATGCACTGCTGATTGAACTACATACTGTAGCAATCAAATATCTTACGAACAATTTTGATTATTTTGGTGTGTCTGTCAAGTTGCCCTGAAATTAGGTGGCATGCAACAAGGTGCATGCCTCTATCTTGTCAACAGGGTCAAATAAGGCTTAATAGACACAAAGTGACAAAGCCGTGGGCCCCATGGTGGTGCAGTCGGTATACTCTCACCTGCAGAATGGGGGGTGTGAATCCGGGTCTCTGGTCTCTCACACATGCATGCCAGGTGAATTGGAGTTTCTAAATTGATCGTAGGTATGAGTGAATGGTGTGTGCACCTTGTGGCGGGCTGGTGCCCATCTCCATGTCCAGTCCCTGCCACACGCCTGGGATTGGCTCCGGGTACCTGTGACCCTAATGAGGATTAAGCGGTTACCGGATGTGTGGGAACAAAGCCACAACAGGCCTCTGGTGGCTTAAAATGTCCTGAAGCCTTTCTGTATCCTGTACACCTTCTGTCATATTTAAAGCTAAAACCCAGCAGGAGCATGTGCCCAGGTGTCAGACCAAAGTCATTTTCATAAATTTTGCCAACACATTTTTTACAGTGGTCCCATCCAATCTCACCCTCTATCTCAGCAGACGATTAGTTGTCTGAAGAGTCTGTAAGTAATCGCTTGCAACAGCGGGCTGAGATAGACAAGTGCTCAGGCCCAAGAACAGATTAAATATAAATCAGCAAGGCTTCTGAGTTCATTTCCGATGGCCCTCTCATCAGGTGACAGATAGAAGCTCATATCTCTGGCCCATCTCCAAATTCGCTTTCTCCCATCTCCATGTTGATCGTCGCAGTCGGGGGAAATCAGCAAGGGGACGTTTTACTCTTTGCACTCTTTCTCCTCACATGCCTTCCTCCATCCTCCCTTGGTATTCTACTGGTCTGCTCTGCCTTTCTTTTCATTCCCTTTGCTAATGGCCCTTTACCTTTTCTCTTCCCTCCATCCCTTATTGTCTCCATCATTTTCCCATCTCTCCCTCGCTTCCCTCGTTGTTGCCTCTCTCTTGCTCAATCTCTCTCTCTCTCTCACTCTCTCTCTCTCATTCTCTGACTCTCCCCCATTACCACTGAGCCCTTTTAAAACACACATCACTCACTCACATCATTGAGCCCTGGAGCTGAAGGCAGGACCTTCGGATGTCATTGGGCGTCGTCTTGGCCCGCGTGGCGCTCCTCGTGTGTGTATGTGTGCGTGCAAGTGTGTGAGAAAGACTTATGAAGATATTGGGCTGTAAATCTGACTCCCTGGACAGATGGCAGGAGCGTCAGGCGCGACCCTCATTTTAATTCAGGGACACACTCACCCTAGCCAGGAAAAATGGACAGAGTGAAATAAGGGGCAGAATGGAAAGAGGTTGAATAGAGGGAAGAGAAAGAGTAATCAGAGAAAATGAGAGCGCTAAAGCCTGATCGTGTGAAATTGCTGTGTCTTTAGAATGAACACGAGGGCGCAAAGCCCTGTATTACTGATTTAGATCTCACCATGCAAGGCATTCTGAAAAATAGTTAATTCAGCCACGCGTTTCACACAGAGGCACTTTTTGAAGCTACTGTTAGAGAAGTTTTACCGAATGGTGGAAAAATTCTGTTCAGAACTGGAGGATAAGTGTCTGGGTATGTAGGGTAAGGACCTGCTTATATATTTAGGTGTATGCAAGACCCAATTTAGTGCGTCTGTCATCTAGATTTCACAGCAATTAGTTGATTTTTTTTTAATGTTGCACATTAAAATGCACGAAAATGGTCATTCAATCAATAAAATAGAATAAAATACAATAGAATAAATAAAAGAACGCATAGAAATCCAATTAAAAAAACTGAAAGCACCATGAGAAGTACTGATATTTTAAGGAAGGCGGAGGAGAATATCGCAGTTTTAAGGAACGTTTCAAAGCTACAGTTGGTGCAGATTTGATATTGATGGGTAGTTTGTTCCAGCAGCAGGCAGTATAGTGATTGAGCTCCATTTCACTATGTTTAGTTTTGACTCTTTGCACCACTAGCTTGCCAGCTCTGAGAGGCTTTCCAGAATTTTATACTTCAAACATATCAGAGATGTATTCAGGACCCATACAATAGAGTGACGATAAGTAATAATGTGAAATCGGTTTTCAGTAGATCTGGAATCCAGTGCAAAGACCTGAGAATAAGAGTCATGTGACGATCTCTTTTCTTGGTTTTGTTTAGAACTCTGGCAGCAGCATTTTGAATAAGCTGAAGGGGCCTAATTGACATTTTGGGAACCCCAGTGAGGAGAGCGCTGTAATAATCAACCCTGGAGGAAATAAAGGCTTAAAATAAGTTTCTTGCTTGGAAATTCTCTAACTTTAGCAAAGTTTTTAAGGAGATGCTGACTTTTTTATAGCTTTAACCATGATCACTAAACTAAGACCCATCCATGATCAAAGCTTTTTACATGGGTAGATGTCTACATGCTGGTTCTCTTAGTTCTAGATGCGTTTATTATTAGTTTTCTAAAGTTGACCTCATTTAATGCATCTCTGGATTGTATGTGTTCTACATCCAAGTTGTCTTTACAGCCACTTTCATCATGTAACCAATGTGGTTATGCATTTTGATGTTTTGGTCACTGATCTTATCAATAGTCAAAACAGCACCTAGGACTAATCTGTGGACTGTATTTAAGTTAAACCTTTTCTCATTGAAGCATTGGTCTTGCTTCACCCATTGTGGCCTGAATCGACTTTACTTTTTATGAATGCACAACTTTGTCCTTTGCCTTATTTTGTTAGCTCTCCAATTACCATCTAGCAACCATTACTGTCATTACTACAAACCCAAGATCTCTAACAGCAGGCCAACATTCCTCATTCTGAGCTTTAAAAAAAGCTTATACAGTATACAAATACATATAAACAAATCTTGACATATACAACGTGCCTGGGGGCGCCCAATAGGCTACCACAGTAGAGGAGGTTTTTCTACCCGCTTCCAAAGTCAAATAAAAAAGAATGCCAGCTTTAAAGCTGGACACCCAGAGCATGATCTTTACAGCATCACTAGCACTATGATATTAATCATGGCAGAGTTAAAAGGAATGTTATCAGGCATGTTTCTTGAGTGTTTCTTGAGACAATAAAAAGCGAATCGCTAATCTGGGCTGTGTAACATCACTTGTTACTTTCTGTAACATTGGCACTTTTTGATCCCGAATTATAAGTGATGTATCTTTCATGTATCTTTCGAATGAAGCATGAAAGATAACATGGAGTCTTTCCTCATTTTGGTTAACTGCAGAGCAGATGTGTTTAGCCTGCAAAATGAAGGCTTATTTTTATCCGCGGCAAGGCGAACACACACGATCCGTGTATCTTTTTCGTCTGCGCCCATCCAGACATGCGCTCAGCCAAGCTCTTCACGCCCAGCTGCTAGAAAGAACAAAAAAAGCCCAGAGCAACAGAGAGAGCGAGAGAGAGAGAGAGAGACAGACAGAGGAGAGAGACAGAAATCTAAGACCCTAATCTTCAGTAAACCAAAAGGAGCTTGGTGCTCAGCCAGCGACTGTGATGATGCGATCTGCACTCCTTCCTGCTCTTGGATTCATTTGATTCCACGCTCCACCCACTACTGCATTGTTTTGCTCCAGCTGTCCCCAGTTTGGACATAACAAAATAATCCCATCCTAATGAAGAATATAATGCACATCTCAGGATGTAGAAATTATGTTCAGTGTGTGTTTACAGTGTCTACTTCAGTGGTTATTTCTTTTGTATGCATGTAAATGTTGCATGATAAGATAAATTGAATGTGTATGTGTCAAATAAAGGATACCATGGTCAATTCCAACCTGTGTAGTTTCAGTAAAGCTACAACAATAAAGTCTAGCTTGGTTATGGTGAGATAATATTGGTTAAGATAACCAATTATTGGTACAGCAATAAGTGGAGAGTACAAAAGAAGGAAGTAGACGCAGCCGTGCCAATATAATAAACGCTATATAGCACAACAGTATAATGGTTATATAAAAGTACACAATAGTTGTTCATACAGTAATAATACACCAGAAAATGCACACAGGAATATTTTACAGGGGGTCCTCGAGTTACAACGCTCACTCCCGTTCGGCTTACTTCGCTTGTAATGCTCTGTATGAGTGAGTGAATATTCCTTTTCCTTTTTCTGTGGATTAGTTGTGTTTTTATGATTTTACTACTGTTTGTAAACAGGTACGTTTCTTAATTATTGTCATTATTGGCAAGAGGTGCACATTTCTGTGGTGATGATTTACTTTTACGAGACCAAAAAGCTCATTGTGAAATCTAACACCAGAATGTTGGCCTTCATACCAGTACAGTGTACAAGCACTGTGCCATTGTGCTGAATGGCCAAGTAGGATATCTGCAAGTAATCTGTATCTTCTGTTGTGTAGTCAGTTCTATTGTGAAGAAATGATAGTACAGGTTATGAAGGGAGAACATGAGAGAGATATATAGAAGGATGATGACATTTAGCTTTGGGTAAGCCTTAGCATATCAGTCTGTTAGCCATGTTTCTGTTCCCTCTTATGCTGCTGCGATGGTGTATCTGTCAGTCATCTGCATCACATGGTCTAAGATCAAGCTGAGAATCCCTTGCTACTATTGACACTTTGATTGATGGTAAAATTTACCACTTCCAGAGAGAGAGAGAGAAAGAATTTCTACTTATGGGTTTTTACCAATGTGTTTCTCGGTTCTGTTTTAACTATTTCAGGCAATCGAAATGTATTTCGAAGTGGAATAGTGTAATTATCAGCATTTATGGACACCTATGGAGTTAGACAGTGTCAGTATCAGCTAATAGAAAATTTGGGTATTGATAACTTCAGGGAAATCGTATTGGTGCTACAGTTTCTCATTAAACTGAATGGGATTTTTGCCAGGGTTCTGTAAAACCTGTTAAATATAGCAACAGATGCCCTTTGGTGGTATGGCATGGACAGGCCAATTCTTTTGATCCTGGGTTTTGTGACGTAGTTCTGAATTGGGTTATCTCAGAATGATCTATAATGGCTTAATAGCAGTCGATAGGCCAAATGTTTTTTTTTCCCTCTCTTATTAATCTTTATGAGTAATCTTGACCAAGAAGCAATAAGTTGAAGAACCCCCTGACAGCATTAGATAAAATTACCTTCAGTAACATGGATACAAATTAGTACATTAAACATTAAAGACATGATAGGAACTCATTTCATTTCTTTGAAGAATTCTTATCTCTGTGTTAGCTGTTCTGTGATTGGGGAAAAAAAATCCCTCCCAACCCACCTCATTTGTCTTCCTCTCCTTTCCCTCCCTCCCTTCTTCTTTTCACACCTCATAGAAGAAGATTTTAGAATTAAAGCCGTGCTGCAATTTCATCTAAGGATGACCCCCAGGACCCTTGCCGTGAGCCGGCAATATTCAGTGTCTGTCTTCATGAGGGAGAACGCTCCTATTTGAAGCTTATTAAAAAAGGCAAAGCCTCATTACCATAAGACGTAGTACGGCACTTAGCTTTTTAATCTTGCCCCACATTCCGAGGCATATTTACCAATATAGGGGTCCGCACGCTCATCACAGCGAGAAGCTTACGCTGTTGTTGTTGTGAGAGAAGCATTACCTTTTGCCTAATTAGGTAAAAGTTTTTGTTTCCCTGTTTTGACAGGCACTCAAGCCTGTTGTTAAGATTCTTGAGGGAAATTGGAGATTTAATTCCAGGGCGTCACAGGTCACACTGAAGGTAAGAGATTAAGCGATCGCACGAGTTTAATCCCACAAAATATCACACAATGCCTGAATGAGATTGAATCTCTGCTCCGCCTCAAACATTTACTCCGAAGCATCAGAAGTTGGGATTACAAAGAGGGCCAAGGCCAAAGAATAAAAGGTGAAGGAGTGGACATTAACAAAAAGAATGGACTATTTGAAATATTATGACCATACTCTATAATCAGGGGCCTTGTTTCCTCTCTGCATTACAGCACATCCCATTTCTGGATGTAGTCCATAGTCTAACTGCACTTTGGAAGATGTCCAGTTCTATCTGTCCTAATCTGCCTCTGGCCAAGGTTGCACTCCACCCACTGATTTCAATATCCTTCCAGCCTCGGTTGTTAAGCAAGGGCCACTCTTTTTCCAAGTCAGTTTTAGCCATCTACATGTTGTCTAAGAACTGAAAATCATTTGACAAAGATGTGAACTCGAGTAAGACTTGACTGGTACTCAAAACTGAAGGGCTGCAAAAGTTCAATTACATGAAATGAATTCGCACCAACCTTTCATTTCCAACCTCACGCGGGTGACTTGTTTCATGAGGTTCGTGTGCCATGATGTTCTCTCACAGCGCCATAAGGTAATGAGCCTTTTCGTTGCAGACAGACCTTCTGCCTGACGGAAAGAATGAAGCACAGTAGCTAATTTCGCCTCAGTTGTCAGTTTAAACTTACTAATACCTGGCATACCTGTCACACAAACTACCAGCTGTTCCAGAATGTCCTGCCACTATCTTTTAAGCTCCAGTTCCATTCAGCTTACAGCTAACAGGGCTAAGCAAAAATCCTCTAGTACAGACTTGAGACTTGACTTGCGTGAATACAGTCGTGGGCATCTCTTCTGTCTAATATACTGCCGTAGCAAGTGGTGACGTTTAGCTCATCATATTCTTTACACCATTGTAAGTGTTAAGCAAGCATGCAACACCATGGGGTGTTTTGCGGTGCAGTTACAAGTATAAATATTTTACAATTATCCACATATTATTATTATTATTATTATTATTATTATTATTATTATTATTATTATTGGTATTCTTCTTATTATTATTATTACTATTATTATTATTATTATTATTATTATTATTATTGGTATTCTTCTTATTATTATTATTACTATTATTATTATTATTATTATTGTTGTTGTTATTGTTATTGTTATGATTATTATTATTGTTATTGTTATTGTTATTGTTATTGTTATTATTATTATTATTATTATTATTATTATTATTATTATCTAAATCAAGCACAGACAGTGAAGGCTACACTTGATTTGTTTGGAGAAGACCATAAAAAACTCAAGGCTTAATGTAAATTGAAGCAAATTGTTGAAATTTTGTAAACCAGTTCAAATGCTTTGTAAAAGTGCAGTTGAAAGTATGGACAGCATCCAGTGAATGGTAAATCCCTGAAAAGCCCCTCAAAACAATCATTTCTGATTGGTGCTGTCCAATCTGCCCCAGCCTCACACCAGACCTGTTGGTGTGACTAAATCCTATAAATATGTGGAACCTACATTTCAAAAACACAATCAAATACCAGTAGTGTCTTTATCATGAAGGGATCTCACAGACTTATAAAGGGTTAATCAATATTTATATTCTCTCACACACACACACACACACACACACACACACACACACATAAAGTTGATATGTATGTTTGGTGTATTCTCGGGTCCCTTGTTGCAGCAGACCGAAATACTGCAGAAATAAACAGAGCCAAACTGTCAGAGTGACTGTGTCCAACTGTACCAGCACATTCAATTGTACTCTACTGATATGTAGCATGTTGTGAGATAGATGCTGTTGAATAACTAAGGCAAGTGACAAGTGAAATCATAGGATCAGTAGAAATATTTTTCTCAGAGATGTATGAGTGGCTGAGTTTGAAATGACACTGCGCTGCTCTATCATTGTGGCCATAGAATGAGAAACAGCATTCCTTTACATTTGAAAAGCAACCAATTCATCGGCACAGCGGTAATGCCAGACCCACACATAGAGCTGTCATAAACATGTGCCAGTCAGATGTCAGAGGAGCGTTCTTTTGGAACAGGCAAATCAATATGCTTTTCGGCGGTGTAGCTTTGACCTGTTGTCAAAAAGATAAACACATAAATAACTGGTGTTATCAACTGGCTCGCCGCGCCCTGTCAGACACGCCACTTTCTTCTCATGCTTGAAGGCTGTAGGGGGGTCAGCTTCTGCCCCCGGAGGCCTCTCACCACGAGGTCAGACTATGGGCTGAGTGAGGTTTGATGCTACCAGGCCAGGCGAAAAGACATATCAGTGCTCCCGAAGCCAAATGATGTCACCAGACTACCAATCTGGTTTTTTTTTTGTAATTTTTTTAATGCATTCTCTCCTTCACCAAGCCCAGCTTACGCAACAGATGGGTAACGATTAAGATGAGTCCTGAAAACAACGAGGAACTATTTTTTTTTCTCCACCTTCCTTCTGTCTCTCTCTCTCGCTCTCACTCTCTCTCTCTACCTCCCTTGTTAGAAAAAAAACAAGCATAAATACATAAACACCTTCTGTAGCGTCAGGAGGCTCTGATGGGTTTCACCGAGTGGAGGGGGGGGGGGGGTGCTTGTTAAGCGCTAAGTTCTCCATGTTTCGATGAATAAATATGAAGTTTGGTTGCCAAATCTCCTTAAACACAGGCAGACTCGTGAAAATTAAGCTTTACGATCTCATCTGCCGCTGCAGCCTGGGAGGTAGTGCCTGTCTCATATGTTTTCTGATTCACTATAGCCCCCAGAATGCATTGCATATGGATGGGCCTCATCCAAGAACACATAGTAACAAGCCCCCAAAATCTTCCAAGAACCATCAATTAGCATTGAAAATGATGGCTCCCCCAGTCTGCTCTATTTTCTCGTGTCTTTGTAGCCTCCTGTTGCTGTTAGACCCAGTGTTTCTGTCGGAGCTGTGTCTTTCTCTCCCTCCCCACTCACTGCAGTGCTCTTCAGCATTCTCTCAACATCCAGAGCACGGAGTGTCTGAGCCGCTGTGTTCAGGTGGAACACTCGCTCTCCTAGCAACTTTCTCTCTCTCTTTCTCTCTCTCTCTCTCTCTCTCTCTCTCTCTCACTCTCTCTCTCTCCTCACTCTGTCTTTTTCTTCTCTTTCCTTCTGTCTCTCGATTTTCTCTTTTGCTCTCTCTTACTCTTTCTCCTTTTTTCTCATCCCGTCTGTCCTCTTCTTTGTCTCCCTCTCACATGTGCTCTCTTCTAGCTTTCCTCCTCCACCTCCCCTTTCTCTAATGTACGCTCTTGCTCTCTATTCTCCTTCAGTATTCTCTTTCTCTCTGTCTCTTTTTCTCTCACACACCTCTCTTCTCTCCCCTTTCTGTCACTTCTCTCTCTCTCTCCCTCTCTGTCTCTCCTTCTCTCTCTGTCTCCCTCTCTCTCTCACACACAGTCTTTCTCTCCCCGTCTTCCTCAGTCTGCAGTGGGTTTTTGAGCTCTGTAGTGAGAGTGAATGGGGGAAGCTCTTGTGGCTCTGAGCTCTCCAGCTCCGCTCGTCTTTATCATTACAGTTTCCTATTACCTGCCTCTAGCCCCAGAGATAGGAGGCCTGCCGAGCACCATGGGAGCTGCACTGTTGCCGCGCATTGTGATGAGTTTTCTACTGATGTTTTCCTGCTCACTCCTCTTCACACTGTCAGTTCTGCTTTTCTCTGCCGACAACCCCCCTTCGTCCCGCTCTCTTTCTCCATCCCTCCCTCGCTTCTCTTACTTTTTTCCCCTGAACATGGCTGAAGCATTGTCAGCCTGGTGCAAGGTAGTGTGTTGGTGGTTAGTGTGTCAGTGAGGGAGAGAGAGACTGAGAGTGTGTGTGTGTGGGCGCGTGTGTGTGCACTAGATAAGTGAAAGGGGAGGGCACTGAACAAGGTAGTATTAGTGAAATTATGCACTCAGTTGACAACACACTGCACTTTCGCACTGTGCATCATGACCACTTTCCAAGCTCAAAAAATCCAGTTGGTATTCATTTTTTAAAACCCTTATTCTCTTCAGCATCTCATCACCAGTACGTTTCAAGACTGTGGCCTTGCATTTTTGTAAATCAGAAAAGTGTTCAGTATGTGGATTGGAACTTGCTATTGTATTTTCTGTCATTGGATAAATTCACACTATTAAACACATACATTCACACTATTTAATGTAAAAATACAATAAATAACAAAATCCAACAGCCGCTAGTTTATTTTTATGTTTGTGTGTGCATGTGTGTGCTTGTGTGTGTGTGTGTGTGTGAGTGTGCGCATGTCTGCACTTGTGTGTGTGTGTGTTTTCATTATCAATTACCTATTGACACTGTTTCTCCTGGCTTTGAAACATGAATAAATTCATTAGTTCCCTAATTGCGATGGGCTGTGTGCCTCGGAGCTCCGAGGATGTAACGCGAACAAAGACATGTGCACACACTGAACCTCACTTAATCCTCAAAGGCAATGAAGTGTGTTTCTAGTCCAATGAGTCAGATGCCAGAGCCATCTAACATCTACACTGTCGTTTTCTCCATCACTTCTCTGGCACAGATCCTCCAGCAGTGTGCTGAGAACCTCACACTAACAATTTCCTCTTACCTGCACTGGGTCTGGATAAGGTGACAGCCCTTATAATGAGGTAAAATGTACATTCATGTACAGCAATTTTAGACCATACCTGTTGATTTATTTATTGTTGAAAATTCACAAACAGTTGTAAACAGAATGTCTAACTATTTCTCAAAAAGGTTTGTATTATCATTTACGATGTCTGTCTGCCCTTTATTATTTGTGACTTGTTATTTGAAGAATGAACCAATGAAAATTAAACAAAGATATACTATTTATACTATACAGTAATTATACTAATGTTATACGTTTATTGCTTTTTACTGTTATTGTGTTATTCATACTTAAATACATTAACATTGTGAATGAGGACTGCAGTGATTTTCTTGCCAAATCTTACCTTTAAAAGTTCAGCTCATCAAGGTTCTTTCCCTAGTGGCCCATCCCATTAGTGCTTTCTGTCCAGAGTACCTTGGTTTTTCCTTTTCTATTTTGTTTATTAATCCAACTACCCTGATTCAACTGGTCAGAAAATCAACAAGTCTATTCCAATGAGTATCGTTGAAGGGGGTGTGTGTGCAGGGCTCCAGGATCAGGGCTGCTCTGGGCAGGTCTACTTGTCTGTTGACTTCATATCAACATTTACCATTCTCTCAGCTCCCGCTTGTTCTCAGTCTAGCTGGCAGGGTGTCTCAGTGGTCCCTTTCACATTTCAGGGCTTGTAACTATCCAGCTTGTCAAAGTACCAGGGCAGTGAATCCTGAAACTGTCAACATTCCTACCCTATCAACATTTGCTGTTCTTGGAGTTGCCAGTGATCCATAAAATGTCTGAACATCATTCTTTTTGTAGTCCAGAGCCCCTCTCTTTTCTGATGAACAGGGTGTCTCAATACTTACCCTTTCACATTTCACAACCCTTTACTGTCCAGGCCTGGGGTCCCCCAAAGCATTTTAACAAATACAATTCTTAAAAAGTAGTTTGTGCATCACACTGAAAACCATTTTAGTGTGAGTTAAGATTACCTTAATGCTAAGATACTGTTGGGAAACTAGACCCAGCTTGTCAGAGATTTAGGCCAGCCATTCCAAACCCTGGTCTTTGACTATCATTTTCATGCTTTCCTGCTCTAGAACACCTTCGGGGCAGCTGGCAGTCTAGTGATTAGGGAGTTGCTCCTGCAATCAGAAGGTCTTAAGTTTTAATCCCAGGACTTATAGTGGCACCACTGAGGTACCCTTGAGCAAAGTACTGTCCCATACACTGCTCTCTTTGTACGGCGCCATTGCTGGCTTCCCACAGCTGTACTTGGTGAATGGATTAAGCGCAGAAAAGAATTTCACATTGTTCACACTGTCTGCTGTGGTGTGTTGTGTTCAAATGTCACTATAAGGGGCCACTGTACTACGTTCTCAGTTTCCAGCATTCTATGAAGTCTCTATGTAGTTTCCCTTTCACATTTTAGTGCTGCTTACCTTGCCTGATGTTTAGGCCAGGGGATCTTGTCCCTGCTCCTGGCCTATCGTTGTCTTAGACAGTTTGGTGATTGCTGAGCCCTGCTCTAACACACCTGATCCAACTTTTAATATCTAGCATCCCTAAATGGAGGAGGGTTTTTTTGTGGCTTAAAGGCTGTGCAGGGCAAAGAGTACTGGAGCCGCGGCTACAGACAATTTTTGGTTCTCCATCAAATATCAATACTTTATGTTCTCTCAGCTTCCAGCAAACCTTAAGGTATCTCAACGTCTTTCTTTTTCTTGCTCCGAATGTCAGGGAGCCTCAGTAGTTTTCCTTTCACATTTCATCACCTGTAACTACGAAGCTTTTCAGAGCTTCTGGACAGGGAGCTCAATTGATGGCCCTAGACTACCCGTGCCTTGCATATTTTGGAGCTTCCTTTGCTCTAGCGCACCTGTTCCAGCTAATCTCAGCTTATTAACAAGTCCTTTCTGAGTAGAATAGGGTATATTAGAGCAGGGAAAACACCAGAAATTATACATTTTGTTCTCTATTGACACTCGCTGTGTTTTCTATTCTTTCAGCTTTCTGCAGTCCATAAGGTGTCTCTACATATTTCTCTTGTAGGCCCGGAATCCCACAACCCTCCTTGGCCTGCTCTTTCTTCCTCTCAGTGATTGGCAGGGTGTCTTGTGCGGGTATCCCCTCTGGTGCTGTTTCTCCTGTCTGGTTTGTGTATCGCTCAGTATTGGACACTGGCCCTCTCGCCCCTCTCTCGCTACCCCTGTAAGCCAACCATCTGTGCTTAATTGACTGCGAGCCTGGTGTGGAATGCACCCGGCGCTCAGGAAAGAAAGACAGAGGGGAGCGGAGGAGCATGGGGAGGAGGACCTGTCTCAGTGCGCTCATCGACGTCTTGGCCTCCGACCTCCATGGAATGAAAGAAGAAAGGAGGACAGGGATATCCCTGTTATTGTTCCGGCTGATGGGATAGAATCTCCTCCTCCTCCGCCGCATTGGCTCCCACAGGTGGACAGATCTGAGAAAAGGGATGGTGGTAATTGGAACAGGGATTAGTGTAGATGAATCCACCTTGGTCTTAAATATTCCTAGCCATTAAATCTCTAAATTCTACTCAAATTCCTCCCTTTCTCGCCAGCTCGCGCTCCCTCCCTCATTACTCACTCTGTCTTTTCCGCTCTATTGTGCCTCGCTACCATGTTCATCACGTTTTTCATGCCCCTTCTCATTTATAATCTCTTTATTCTTCCAACCACTCAGGTCAGGGTTAGGAGCTTTTCTGGCTCCGATCCCTATGATAGCACTGCTGTCTCTACATCTGAGCCCACTCAGACCACACTGCATGGTTAGGCCTTGCAGCTGAGCTTCAGCCACAAGAGAGCTCCGTGATTAAACCTTAGAAATCAGTTATCACCAAAAGCATGCTGTCATCTCATATTAATTATTTCTCACCTGTAACTCATTGAAGTAGATAAACCTTCATTCCCTACCACATTTGTGCTCATGAGAAGAGGAAGTGATATTTCATTATGATATGAATTTGACAAATAGTTATGACTGTGCATGGTAATATTAAGCAGAAAGAGAACAATCTTTATATTTCTAACTCTATTTCTTTCATTTGATCACATAAAAATTTAATTCAAAGAGTTTAACAAAATGTAACGATTTACAAATAACCTATTTATGACACCAAACTGTGTAATTTGTTAAAACATCTGTAAATTAAACATTTGCTAGTTCTAAGCAAATTCAGTATCCAAAATCTATTTGTGCACTTACATGGAATACAGTGATTTGCAAAAGTAATTTACCTGTAATTGTAATGTTTTTTAAATCGTAATTTATTGGGTGGATCTACCCAGACTAGTCTAAATTTGTGAAGGGAAATTAAAATATATTTTAAAAAAATTAAAGCAAAACTGAAAACTGAAAATTTACATATGTTTGCTATGAGTCCCCTAAAACATTCTGGTGCAAACAATTACCTTCAACAATCACATAATTAGGGAAATGTAGTCCAACTGTGTGCAATCTAAGTGTCACATGATCTGTCAGGATAAACACACCTTTTCTGAAAGGTCCCAGAAGCTGAACACCACTAGGCACCATGAAGACCAAGGAGTCAGGGACAAAGTTGTTGAGAAATACAAGTTATAAAAAATATCCAAATCTTTCATGATCCCCTGGAGCACCATCAAATCCATCATCTTCAAATAGAAAGAACATGGTGCCACAACATACCTGCCAAGAGAGAAACCTGCCCACCAAAACTCACAGACAGGGCTAGGAGGGCATTAATCAGAGAGGCAGCACAGAGACCAAAGGTAACCCTGAAGGAGCTGCAGAGTTCCACAGCAGAGACTGTCCATAGGACCACAATAAGCCATACACTCAATAGAGCTGGACTTAATGGAAGAGTGGACAGAAAAAAGTCACTATTTAGTGTTAATAATAAGAAGGCATGCGTCGAGTTTGGCAAAAGGTATGATGGCGACTCTCCAAATGTATGGAGGAAGGTGGTCTGGTCAGATAAGACTAAAATTTTGCTTTTCAGCCACCCAGGAAAATGCTATGCTTGGTGCAAATCCAACCCATCCCTAAGAACACCATCGTCATAGTGAAACATTTTTGAGCAAAACCTGTGTCAGTCTGCCTGTGGTTTGAGACTGGAATTGTTTACCTTCCAGGAGGACAAGGAACCGAAACGTACTGCTAAAGCAACATTTGAGTGGTTTAAGGGGAAACATTTAAATGTGTTGGAATGGACTAGTCAACATGAAGGAGCTAGTGCAGTTTTGCCTTAAGGAATAGGCAAAAAACCTAGTGGCAAAATGTGACAAGCTCAAAGAGACTTATCCAAAATGACTTGCAGCTGTAATTACTCTCAAACAATCCATTTTAATTCCTCATTTTAATTTGAGGCAACAAAACATGAAAAAGGCCAAGGGGGGTGAATACTTTTGGCAAGGCACTGTAGATAGACATCATTTTGTGGCGTTAAATTCTCTTTTTTTAAAGACCAGATATTACACCCCAACTGTGAGTGATTTAATGAGAAAACAGTTTTTAAAAATTTGTTAAAAGCACAAGTATTTTGAACTTGTTTGGTCTAAACTCTGAAAAGCTTAAAGCTGGAGGGGAGACAGGCAGGATATGAGAAGTGATCGGGAGCGAAAGAGAGCCTAGGAGAGCATGAGGAATGCAGGAAGGAAATCTTATATTTAATAAGTAAACTGATGCTGGCGTGGGCCAGGACGCCATTTTTCTTCTGTGAGTCTCTTGGGGTGGGCTCAGTCAGCCATTTTTCAAGCAAAGTGAAGGATTTGGGTTATATGTAGAAAGCCCATGAGACGCTCTCTCGCATCTCCTCATACAGAGTAGCCAAGGCAGCAGTGAGAGCAAGAAGGAGAGAGAGGGAGAAAGAAAGAACATGTGAATGAGGAGAGAATTATATGCCTTTTCTGTCCATTCATTCTCACCTCCTCCATATGTCATTTGTGCAAATGATGGTGGCAAATGGAGGCTTGAGAGCTTTGATACTTCAATCAAGAGAAAGGTAGAATGGATGAAGGAGCAGCACAGAATGAAGAAGTACAAGAGAGGAAATAAAACCAAAGCCCTTGACACCACCTCAATTAGGATGCATGGTGCTTATAACGTATCATTTTAATCACCTAGACCTACATATAAGGGAGCGAACAGAAATAGAGCTCTTGCCTCTGCATATTCCCACAAGGCCAATGAGAGGGGCACTGATGTTCGATAACCTCCTTCTCTGAAATAGAGGTCCTGGTACAGGGCGCATCGAAGATGGGTAAAATAAAAAAAAATAGGGCAAATCAGGCCTCAGGCTGAACAGAATAGGAGTCAATTATCAATTTGTGACCTTACAGGAATGATTTTAACTCGATATATTTATAAACCAATTCTTGTTCTTTACCGGTGGGTGTTGAGAAACAAAAGCAGATGAACCAGTGGAAGCTCCATCGGTCGGGGAGACAAGGACTGTTCAAGGCCTTCCACTGTGGCATTGCTTCATCCCAACTGGAACATGGGATGGCAAGCTGTTGAGGTTTGAGCCATTGGGGAGGGAAACGGATACACTGGCCGTCTGTACACTCACCCAACTGTGGGAATTCCAACGGGGGTTGAAGGTACACTGCTTGTGCATTCTGCCATCCACAAACACCCCCTTTAGATAAATGATGGACCAAAATGAAATAGAAAACCACACTGTGGCTCCTTTAGCTATTTGCCCAGAAAGCACAGATGCTCTGGAACCGGCATCACACCAGCCTGACTACAAAGGAGCCCACTTCTGTTGGCTCCATGGTCACCGTAGGCTGCAGCCAATAAGGTCTTGCTCCAAACCCACTTCCAGGACATTCCATAGGGGTCTGACTGGCAACACAACTGTGGTGTTATGATCTGTTGGGTTTTCTTTTTTTTGAGAATTTACACTCTTGTATTTAAATTCCACTGCTGGCAATCAATGCACTGTAAAATCTGCAATGTTAAACAAACTCCTACTGAGTTCATCTGGGCCCACTCTGAAACACAAAACTTGTGGTGTGTAAAAGTGCCCACATTTTGTCCAGTTGAGACTGATGGATTGAATCTGTTGTAGAGAAATGTTCTCTTCTAGGCAAATGTAATAAGAAAAGCAAAGGCAAGTACATAACAGTAGCGAGTCAAGACAATTTGCTTTCATATTACCATCATGTCTTCCTTTCCTCAATATGGTGCTCAGCCCAGGTGTGAAGAAAAGAGAAAGGGGTTGTGGGGGATAAGGAGTTTCGGGGCAGTTGCAAAGGACCAACACATCACAAAAAATCAATAAATAACACTAATTACAATAGTCTTGCCAGAGATAGTCTTGCCAGAGATGTTAATTTTTACAAGTCAAGTCTCAATTCTTTGTGCTTGAGTCCAAGTCAAGCTGTAAATGTTGAGCTCTAAATGTTTAGAAGATATAATAACTGTCCATGCTCCATGTTTACAACTGGCTGTTGCTTAGCAGGGGAGGATTTGCCTTATCCCTTGTATTGTGTTAGAAAGCTGTTTACACCTGTGGTGTTAGGGGGTCCATTTGGACCCATAATTTAAAAATGCTTGAAAATGTATAAAATCACCAGTTTTCTTCAAATGTTGTTTTTCAGCTAATTGCTGTCTTAGTATGTATTCATATAAATGGAACCAGTGTGTGAATAGTTTTTTAGTTGGCTCCACAGACACAGTATTTTAAAATATACCACTCGTTTTTGATTGCAAAAACTGTTTAAATTAACTATATATATTTCTTTTTCTAAATGATCTAAATGTTAAATATGAAAAATATATCTCACACTCTAAATGTGAAACTCCACAGTTAAATGGGGCGCGGTGAGACTTTTTCAATGACCCCTCGATAACCGTTATTAACTGACAAACATTCACCTGGGACAAAAGTAATGGGACACTGGGGCTGGGTGAACCGTTTTTGGGTCGATAGAAAGAGTGCGAGATATAAATAAATAATTCCATGAAATTAACATGGTTTACAAGATATGACTTATCTAAAACCTTTTCATCTGAGGGTTATATATAATTACAAATAAATAACATTAAGCAGATTTGTATATTACACATAGAAATGGTTTATTAACATAGGTGCAATAATTAACTTACTGTATACTAATATTAATATGTGCATGAGCAGTAAAGTCTGCATGGACACTTTTTAGAATAGTGGCAAGAAATGGTTGAGACCAGCAGAAAAGCTTAAGAGGACTCTGACTTTAGCATACCTTTAGTGTCACTCACTTACTTTTATTCATTGAATCAAATAACTTCTACTTCAAACTCCACTGATCAAAAGACTGTTGAATTGAAGGGCAACAAAAAGTTCAACAAACGAAAATGACAGAGAGTGAAAGAAAAAAAAAAAACAAGACAAGAATTACAATGAAATAATGAAATGGAATCGCAATAAAATGCCACAGATGACATCTACAGTCGGAATGTATTAAAACATGATATTAAAAAGTATGCAATGCTCAATTTGATCTGGTCAGATAGCTTTCAGGATCGCACAACCTACATCTGTCAAAAACATGAAACATTATACTTATAAGCTCTGATAATGAAACATAATGCCATTTCCATTAGATTGTTATTTTACAAAAAATTAGTTGCTATTATTTTGTGGAAGTACACTCAACAAAATAGTTAAATTAGCAATAGAGGAACCATTTTTGGTTTTGCCATTTAACCAATAAAGAACAATTTATGCATTCAAATGGTCCTTTGAGTGTTTGATCTTTTTGTACCATTGGCTTTCGTATTGAACCATCTTAGATTGTAGATAAGGAAACATAGTGGATAGTATTTGAATGCGTTCCTTAAACTAATGGTGTTCAAAAAGATTCTTCGAAGAACCGTCTAACAATAAATACGTTTACTTCCCTGAAGAATCTTTCAGGAGATGGTTCTATTAAGAATAATCAATGTTCACTTGCAAAAATAAGATTAAAAGAAGCTCCACATACTATAAAGGTTACATTTTAAAGGCATATCCAAGCCAAGAACTATTCAGAAACCTTTATTTTTAAGAGGGGCTGCCAAGCTTGTTAATGACACTGTGCTTCATATACATATACAAGTGATACTGCTTCTATAGATTTAAGCTACAGGAGGTAAAAGCCCCATGCTAGCCTTTACCTGACTTATGATGAGGCTGACCTTTACTTTCCGTAATGGTATTTAAGAGAAGCAGTGTGCCAGTTATCCAAGATTCACTTGTAAGCCCTTTGTTAAAAAGGGACCTTTTTTGCCTAAGAGTATAAATGTTGGTTTGACCACTCCACCTGGAGAGCTAAATCATTTAAGCTTTCTTGGCGGATCTCCAGATTTCTTCTACCATTCCCAGTAAGCCTTTCCATTTAGTCTTCCAAGCAAATGCTTCAGAAGTAGGCGGTTAGACTCTGCTTGATATGCATACCCAAACATGAAAGCCATGGGGGAACAGGCAAAATGTAACTAATTGCATGTTTTGAAAACTTATCTCAAGTCTCCACCAAATCTACCTGAAATACAAGGATATCATACAGCCCACTGAAAATCTCACCGGCGCACAAGCACCCACACACACACACACACACACACACACACACACACACACACACACACACACACACCTATATAAAGTGAGTCAGAGTATGCATAGCAAGGAGTGCACTGTATCTGAAAACAGATTGATTTTGTTTTGCCCTTCTTGCTCAATTCTAAAATATATTTGCCTTCAGGTGCTGTATAAAGGCACAGAGGATTCAATAGAGGATTCCATTGCAGTTTTTTTGACCTGTGACAATCGACCTCTGGACCCCAGCTTGTCCCTGTAGGTTGTGTTTTTATGGCCTTGGGTTGCTCTTGTGACTGCTGAGGTCACCTGGAAACACCCTGGAGGCCCCTGGTTATTGATCCGGGGGATGGTGTTAGTCTGGACAGGTCAGTGGGAATAAGGAGGATCATTATGGGAGGAAGAGGTCAGTGGAAATGCAGAGTAGCAAGGATGTTTCCAGGGTGCTAACATACAACCACAGACGAAAAACACAATTGGAGAGTTCAAATGAACTGTTACGGGGACAAAGCTCGTGGCTGCTAACCATGAATCCATTACTGAGTACAGTTTTCTCACTAGAGGTTTAGTGTAAAGACAGCTTTAGAGGGGGGTTGACAGAGAGCAAGTTCTTTTAATCGATTCTTGTGGGCGCTTTCATTTTGTCAACAGGAGAGGAGGGGGTTTTGTCAATTGCTATTTTTGGGAAAGAGAGAACTGATCATGCCACAGAGAAAAGTTACCAAGGGAAACAGTCAAGCAAACTGTACTGAATTCCTGCAAACCGAATCTTGCACATGATCTTATAAAAATAGTTGAACACGGTCCAGTCTTAATTAAGCTGCTGATGGAGTAAATGCATTTTAGCTTGCATGCATAAGAGAACACTTCAGCAGAATGTTTGAAGGGCAGAAGCAGATTTTCATTAAATGTATTTCAGGCGAGAGAATGAAAAAAGGCAGGCTTTGAGTACCCAATCCAGACTCTGTAAACATGTTATTTAAATCTGAAAGGGGAGACTCTTAAGCTCTTGAAGGCTGATGATGCTGGCTTGGTGAGACGATCATGTGGATCCAGAGTGAGGATCAGTGCTTTAACTGAATCAGGAATGGAGGACAGGCCGGGGAATGAGACGGGGTCAGTGCATGTGCCGAATGGGAAATGTGGAACAGGATTAGTCTGACCCTGGACCCCTGATTCCCCGGAGAGACGAAAGAAGAGCATGGAGGTAGGAGGAAATGCTCACCTTACAGCTAATGGAGAGAAGTGGAGAGAGTGTGCCCTCAAAGACTTTCTATATCTCTCCCTATCTCGTACACACACACACACACACACACACACACACATATAGGCACATACAGTGGGTATGGGAAAGAATCTCCCTCTTAAAAATATTATTTTATTCCCTAGCAGCCTGAAATAAAGACACACACACACTTTTCAGCTGTACTTATTCAGTGCAACTGAAAGACATGATAGCAACAGCTTAAAAAAGAGAAAAAAATTAGGATCATAGTATTTAAAATCTCAGGTGTAACTAACCACCCTCTCCATTGTATATCAAGCTAATTTGCTTCTACCTTTGAACAACTGCAATTGTTTTTGATTAGTTCGACAGTTATCCCAGAGCTTGGTAGAGCAACTGAAAGGAAATGATCAACAATGCGTGGCAAGGCACTGTCAAAAGATCTTATCGATAAAGTTGAGGACGGCCACAGATCAGGAGAAATTTTTTTTTTAAATTTGTAAAAATCCAAAGACTTTAACAATTCTTAAGAGCACAGTAAGGTATAATTAATAAGTGGAAAGCTGTAATACTAGGACCCTCCCTGATCAGGCCATCACTCCAAACTGGATATAAAAGTGACGAGGAGGCTGGTTAGAGAAACCGAGATGTCTGTGGCAACTTTGAAGCAGTTACAGGAATTTATGGTGAAATTTACAGGTTGCAGTGTGTGGGGATGGTACCTCGCTCAAGGGTGCATCAGTGATGCTACTGGTTTTGAACCCATGATCTGCTGATCACAGGGGCAACTCCCTAACCACCAGGACACCAGTTGCAAGATGAATATCTTTGCATGGTCTAGACTTTAACCATCCAGAAAATCTGTGGAATGACTTAAAGATTGCAGTCCACTAATTGGTCACCATCCATTTTGACTGAGCGTGAACAGGTTTGTAAAGAGGAGTGAGCTGCCCAGTCTAAATACTGCCTACTGACACAAGGCATGAATGAGAACAAATATTGGTTCCACAATGTTTGCCGATCCCTTGTCCATCTCAGTGATTCTGTTTTTTTAACTGATCACATATTTTCACTTGGATTTTACATGTTGGACTGAATAAATGTCATATAATTTTTTCATCTTCATTTAAGGCAACAAAATGTGAATACACCTAATGTAGAATCTGTCCACAAATTCCTCAGCCCTCTACAAATGCAGTGAACCCCCTGCTCCACTTTGAAAATGTTTAAAAACATCAGTGAAATGTGGAGGTTTTGTAAACTGGTGTACGATTCGCAAATGAGACATTTATCTACTTACATATGCATATCACCATTTGCAAAAATCTTCTTCAAAAATGTCTTGTCTTATATATTTGCCTCTTTATAATGTGATGATTCTTAGATTACGATTGGTCTCACTGGTTGGTTCAGTTGCCTAATTAAGAATTTTCTGAAATGCCCTTCAAGCGTATGAGTGACTCTGTGGATTTCTTATTCATATTTTTTTCATATTTGTTTTATTAACGATTCTTTTTCCCTGCTTCTCATGCTTTTCTTTTTTGCCATTTTGCCATTTCATTAGTGATAATAAGTAGTGGAAATAACCTATTGGCACCTCATTGTTTAATTCCGTGAATTTGTGTTGTGTGTAACAGCGCACACCTTGAAAATGAAAAAAGGGAGGAGGTGTCTGCTTCATTTGCAACAAAGCTTTTTGATACTTTAATACACTAATCAGTCACAACATTATCTTCACTTGCTTAATATTGTGTAGCTCTTACTCATGTCACCAAAACAGCTCATGGACTCTACAAGCCTTCAGAAGGTGTGCTGTGGATATCTGCTATCAAGACACCCTTTGAGATGAACATCACTGAGGCTTTGGTGTCCACTGACCCTTCAACAGTTCACCAGTTGTCCTTCTTTGGACCAATTTTGTTAGGAACTAACCACTGTGTACTAGAAACATCCTACAAAACAAGTCCGTTTGGAGAAGCTCTGACCCATTTGGATAGCTATCACACTCTGGTCCTTGTCAGTCACTCAGATCCATATGCTTCCTGCACATCAGCTTCAAGAACCGACTGTTTACTTGCTGCCTACATTATATCACACGTCTTAACAGGCACCTTCACCTTTCAGTGGTTTTCATGTTGTGACTGATTAGTGTATATTAGATTTTGATATTTAAACATTATCACTATGTGGACTTGTATCTCCATTTTTGTCATTTGACCATCAATTCTTTGTTACTTTGTTGTTCATCTCATTCCAAAATGGGTTTTAAAATGGAGCCCCCCAACTCCTTTGCTGTTAAAAACAGCTTCCATCCAGCTGGGAATACTTTACACCACAGGCTTTTGGAGTGTGTCTGTGTGAATATGTGCCCAAAAGAGCATTTGTGATGTTGGGCGTGGAGGCCTGGCTCCCAAACAATGTTCCAATTCATCCTAAAGATGAAATCCAAAAGCGCACTGAGTAAAGGGACTAGAGCAATCAACTTTTTACTCTTAATAGAGAGGCTACTGGCTTCCCCTGTGACTACGTAAACACATCCGCCCGCTTTTTCATGAGACAAACCATGTCCGCCGGGAGCCAGGACGGTGGGGTGAAAAATATACTTGTCATCCCTAAAGTAGTAAAAGAATTAAGTGTCTCAAAACAGCATGTGTGGGAAGGAAATTGCTTGAATGGGATTAAGGTAAAGTCCCCAAGGCGAGCTGGTGTAGTTGTAGTATTAGCACATTTTTAAACAGAAGCTGCAATTAAAAATTACTATGCTGGTGAACTACAAAGTATTGCAGTACTGTTACAGGCCTTGGGCTACAAACAAGCAAACCTTTGTTTTGGAAAGAAGAGTATCCATTTTTGAATTAGAGCATTGCTGTTCCTCTGAACAGACCTCCATAAAGATGACAGATGCCCCCCCTCCACACACACATACACACACACACACACACACACACACGCACTGTGGCAACACACATCTTATGCTAATTCCTATAGTGAGGGCTGAAATCTGTCAATCAATCTGGATAGCAAAGAACACACTCATCATAAGTCTTATGTCTCAGTTCCATCAGTTTTGACTTAGGTCTGGTCTATCTTGCTTAATGGGTCACATTCTTGTTTGGCTTTGTACAGACAGCAATTCAACAAGATTTACAATAGACTATTTACAATAGACCAGTTTCGATCTATATGCTTAGTTCACGGCCACATTTGTTTGTATGTCCTCATTAGTTATACAAAGCGGATGTTACTACAGCCAATAGTGGTCCAAGTTGGTTCGAAAGATCTCATTTTTCTCATTTTCAGAAAGGAATCAGATATGTGCCAGTTCCTTGCTTTATGGGGGACCCAGCAGTCTTTAATAAAACTGTAGCCAAGCATCGAGGCAGTTTTGCAGTCAGGCTGGTGGAATGTTTTTCCTGTGGTCACTAGGGATGTAATGATTTGCTCCAGTATGATATAATGGTGCCTTTTTTTAAAAATAAGGAATGTGTTTGTATGTTCATGTTCTTAGTGCATGAAAACATTTTACATTGGGAAAGTGCAATATTTTATAATTATGTGTTAGTCACAAACAAATATGTTAAAGGGGACATATTATGCAAAATTCACTATAGTTAAACATGTAACTCCTCACTTTTACGCAGATCAGGAGTTGGGGATTCAGGATAATGCAAAATTTTTCTGAGAACATTTACCGGTACATTTAAAATATAACTGTATAAATATAGTACATGCATCTTGAAATGGTAAAATACCACTGAACTTAGAGGCAGGAGGTTTGAAAGTAGCCAATCTGAGGACATGTATGTAGTGAAGGCTCGAGTTGCTGCAGCATGACTGCTCTGTGCCTTTGTATTTTAGGGTTTTGAACATTTTCCCCCAATTTTCAACAGTTATCTCAGTTTATTTAGTATTATTAAGCTGAGCCCTGTCTAAACATGCAGGTAGAGAATAAAAAGGTATAAATAAACATTATGGGCCGGTTCCCAGACAGGGATTAAGCCTAGTCCTAGATTATGTAGTGCTGGGAATAGACATTTTCCATTGAAAAGGAAAGGGT
>JBBPDH010000036.1:14226696-14237347 GCA_037974565.1 Clupeocharax schoutedeni | reverse complement strand
AAACAAAATGAATAACATAGCTAATGTTATAATTAACTCTGACATTAATTCGGATATAAATAACGCAATGTAACTGTCCGCCCTGTAATGGACAACTGACCTGTTCAGGGTTTTCTCTGCCTTTCACCCTATGATTGCTTCTTGTGCACAGATTTGAATGATAACAGTATTTTTTACTTGTTGTGAAAATATATGTGAGGATGTACGCTGTATGAAATCACAAATTAGATACGCGCAGAGTATAGTGAGAGTATAGTGAGAGACAGACCAGCAGTTTGATTCTTAAAGGTGTTAAGGCTCATGATGGATGTCCACTAAAGAAACACATACTTTTTCTTGAAGTAATCGTATTGCAGTCCAGTGCCTTTAGACTGAGATTAGGGGAGGAAGTAAGCCTGAAACTGAAACTCGGCTGATCTATGAACCAAATAAATGAAGAGCAAATGAGGGATGAAGATCACATGTGATCGTGATGAATGACTCAAATCAAGGCTCAGCCAGGAAACACACAGGCAAACCTGCACGTATACACTGTGTTACCAGTTTATGAGAAAAAGACACTGTGTACCTTTATGCAGTAGACCTTCCATACACACTGATACGTCAAAACATTGCAATCATTTTCTTGTTTCAGTGGCACCTGCCGTGGTGTGGGATATATTAGGCAGCAAGGAAACAGTCAGTTCTTGTGGTCTGGGTCTGAGCATCGTCAAAACATCAGGACTCAGGCACTGTTCCCTGTATCACATGGGTAATACTGTACCTACCAAACGAGCTCCAAGGAAAGACAACCCGAGCACTCAGGGCTCAGTAATTTGCTTGAGGAGTGAAGGCTAGTCTGTCCAATCCCACAGAAGAGCTTTACAAATAGCTGAAAAAGCTCATGCTAGCTATGATGGAAAGGTGTGAGAACACACAGTGCATCAGTTTGCTGAGTATGGAGCTGCATTGTCACGGCCCAGTCAGAGTGCCCATGCTGACCCCTGTCAATGGCCAAAAACAGATGTAAACATCAGAACTGGGCCATGAAGCAATGAACGAAAATCTGGTTCGTCTGGTTTTCTTTTACATCATTTACTTTGACACGGAGCACCTACAAAAACATTGTTGGGGACCTAGTACAATCCTTACCACAGCACTCTTTTGGAGTTAAGTAGTGGGCAGCCAGTGATGCAGTGGATGGTGTCCTGCTCAAGGGTCCTTCAGTGGTGCCACTGGCAGTCCTGGGATTCAAACCTATAACCACCACACCACCAGCTGCACCTGGTGGCCTGGAGAAGGTATACCTAACCTGACAAAGCAGAATAAATAATCAACTGTAAGTATGCAAAAGAGGGAAGATTAAATTGATAAAAGACAACTTGCAATCCTCCATCAGCTAATAGTGGCCTTTGTCCTCTAGAAGCCTTGATTTGAAGAGCTCTTCTCGTGATAATGCACCACAATTGCAGAACTTTTGTTTTTTTACAAAGACCACGCAAGTGTTTACACACAATAGCATGTGTTCTTTATAATTTAATAATGAAATCAAGCCCACATTTGCCCTCACACAGCCGTGCCTGCGAGTACACACACACACACACACACACACAACATATGTGTCACAGTTATTCAAGATGAAAGGAATAACAGTGAGTCTATGTGGAATCTGGAATTGTTTGAAGTGAATAGATTTGTTCAGTTTTAGCCAATTGTCCTCTTTGCTGCAGTCTTTAGACCTGGCACATATACAGACGCGCACACACACACACACACACACACAGACACACACATAGTGAAAGCTCAAATAGGACTGATATGTAGGGCAGCTGTATAGTCATTGCGGTAGACTGACCTCAGCTGACCACACATCTGAGCTGGACGGGAGGATGATGCCTCTGTCTTTCAAGGTTAATAATGTATTGCTTTATTTTTATATGAAAATACTGGCTGACTTTTATGTTGCGTGAACGTTTGATGCTCAACCTAAAGTCTGATACATTTCTGTGATTTCACAGTACATCAGTCCTCTCTCAGGTTCATCTGAGGCAACCCTTGTCTTTTGCCCAGGTTTTCAGAGTGTTCTCATGCAGCCTCTACTTTCAATGGTATGTAGGAGGCATGGTCCAAGCTAAGGAGAACTGGGCCCATCATGTTTCTATGTGATAACAAAATCATGGAGTAACTTGATACAATTTTTTACTCATCGCCATGCCAGAAGTGAAGACAGTCAAGACAAATGGAGCAACGGAATTGGCCCACAATAAAATTTTGCTGCATTAACATACATCAAAGGTGAGAACCTTTCTCCTTCACAGATAAAATTTCCATTTTGGAGATAAAATGTCCTCTTATGAGGCTGACAATACGTAACAGAAATGAGAATGAGGACTGGGCCTATCATGTTGCCTCACAGTGTAATAAACAGATGAGTACTCTGAAGAGATATGTGGCTGAATATCGGTTACAAAGAGATTCAATCTGTTGAGCTGACAGGCTTACAGCCTGTGCTCTCCTGTCTCTTGTCCTGGTAGTGGTCTAATGTGACTGGAGCTAGCCACTGACATTTATATCTCCATCGCGAACCACAAACCATTCCGCAGCCTTTTGTCGGCTGGAAGCAGGTGAGATGGTACACTGAACAACTCTGGAGTCTGTTGAGCTCAAGAGAGAACTAATTATATGGAGATGAGCAGTTAACCCATACTGCCCGAACTAATGCGGAGATGCTAATCGATGCTAAATGTATGCGACCTTATAAAAGGGGATCGCTGAAGCGCTAATCGATGGTTGATTAATGAGAACAAACCATAAAATGTGGCCAATTAATCCTTGTTCAAGTGTTGCTCTTTGCTCTGTGTTTCCAGTAGGGAGGACATAGAAGTATGGCCGCTAATCTCACAGTATGTGCAACGTTCTCCTCAAGGTTTTTTAACTGTATACATTGCAATGCAGTTGATGTTAATTTTTTCTATTTTAACCATGTTCATCCAAGCTAAAACCAAAGGGTGTAGAAGAGTCACTGGAGGGAGTAATGGCTTCAATACTTTAACAAAATGCACAACAACTATGTATTCATCAGCATCTATATGGTGCAGTGGCTATTACAGGTTTATGAAAAATGCCCTTTAGCAGGTTTCCATCCATGGACACTATTTGGCATGCAGCATGCGGAATTCAGAGATAGAGGGAGTGAGAGAGAGAAAGAGACAGACAGGCCGTATCCAATCCTCTGCCAATTTATAGCCCCTCATGACATTGAGTGCCCCCTTTTTTATGACATCACCTGGAAAATTAGTAAACATAAACGTTGATCCCGCTTTGCCGAAATTGACTGGCCTCTGATTTACTGTGCAAACCTGCTGTCCTTCTCCATAATTGTCCATCAAAGCACGGGAGCTAAAAACCCCAACAACCTGGGAAAACTTTTCCGCTCTGCCACCAATATATCTCTCTAATGTTAGCCACTCGCCACTTATGAGAAAGAACACGGCTGTAAATCAGGGAGAAAAGAATCATAAAATTCTCCTCAAACAGTGTCACATTTTTACAACCCCTAGCTCCTGTTCCCGCTCTCGAAACATGTCGGAGACATTCATTATGCTTCCCCCTGTCTTCTGCAAGCTAGACTGATATTGAGGTTTTGTTGATCATTTTTTAAGAAACTAAAAGAAACTAGTGCAAAACTAAAAGTTGCTGGCAGTTGAAGCATTTGGATAAATTAGTAGCATAGAAATAAAGAAAAATGATGGGATGCTTACAGGACACTGAGTAGAGCATTAAACCCACTTTTATGGTGTCATTGCAACTTTAAAGTGGATGAAATACTGCTGTAATTCAGTCTAGCTGTCTACACGTGTTTAATGTTGATGTTAACATTTAGACTCTTTTATAACCTGACCTTCATTAATCATACATCCATCAACCAGATGACTCCGAATGATGACAGCAGACTGAAGAAGCCACACTTCATTTAATCAATTTCCAGTCAAAAATGCCAAAAACGATACAGCAGTTAACCAGTGTTTTAGTATATGTTGTGGATAATGGCCATTTTGAAAGGAAGTGTAATCAGTAACTGAAATAAATGGGTGGTCTCTGACTTTTGCACAGGGTTTATTGAGGTTTTTGTGTAGTTTTCTACACAATTGTGAAATTGTAATTGTGATTTTTCTATAAAAGCAATGCATTTTTGACATGCATATGTGTTTGGAATATTAATGCAGAAAGAATTGTGTACTTGAATGTGTAGCATTGAGTTGATACTCTATTGTCTGAATTAAACACTGGAAAAAGGGAGGCAGTGGTGTATGCTTAGTTACGGGAAATGAGTCCCGGGCAAAAGTTCTGTGGACGTTTTCTTATTTAGTAACAGACAGGCTGATTCACATCTCTTTTGGAAACACTTCCTGCACTGATAATGGAACTGTAACTTGATGAGCCTTTCCTATTTATTCTGTATGGAACATGATTTGATGTTTTGGTGGAGAATGAAAAGGATTCATAAATACATAAGTACTGTAAGTTATGAGCTAGAACAGTAAATTAGATTTTTTTTAATTGCATCATAAACATTTTAAGGCAGTCTTATCATGGTCCTGGAGTCCCTCTGATGTGCTGTTTTCCCTACTACCAATTAACAGAGATGGAGTTGCACTGAAGTCGCACAAAGAAAGACTTGTGACTTGACTTTAGACTCGCCCTGAATGACTCGAGACTTGACTCGGACTGTGTGCTGTGCCGTGACTCATAACTCGTAAACCATGTTCATTTCAGGGATTTTTTATGGATTATTTATTTATATCTCGCACTCTTTCCAACGACCCGAAAACCGTTCACCTCGCGCCGGTGTCCCATTACTTTTTTCCGAGGTGAATGGTTTTCAGCTTATAATGGTTTTCGAGGAGTCGTTGGAAAGGGGTCACCAAGCGCCATCTAACTGTGGAGTTTCACATTTAGAGTTTGAGATATATTTTTCATATTTAACATTTAGATTTAAGATAATTTAAGACAAATCCTCCATGTTGGTGAGGGCATATCACAGCACGCAGCCCCACCCCCTGCTAAGTAACAGTCAGTTGTAATCGCGTGACATGGCCAGTTAGCATATTTTCTGGACATTTAGAGCTCAACATTTACAGCTCAATAATCTGACATTTTGAGTCGCAGTTGGTAAACATTGCAACTCAAAGATTTGAGACTTGACTTACGTGGTCACTGTCACAACACACAAACACAGACACAGAGTAATGTAAATAAAATAAAACAAGTCAAAATAATATCTAAATAAAAATCTGAAGAAAGAAAGCAACCAAAATATTAATAGACTATGCTACACACAGAAATGCTTTGTATAATATCTATCTGTAGGTAAGTAATGTGACTGAGTGGAAAATCTATTGACACAATTGGTGGTTTGGAATTATTTATTGCACTATTATAAGATCAGTAGTAATTATGAACTTTTAAGCAATATTAAGTAATGAATGTATTGACCACCTAAAAGGCATATTAACACAATCCTCATTTCTATTTTACTTGCATTCCACTGAAATCAAGATCTGTCCCTCCCCACCTCCAATTGTGGACTGGGTCATAATACATTCACAGGACATACTTGGTGTGTTTACACCTGGGGTTCTATGCAGTCATGGGAAAACCGGAGCCAGTTACTGATAACAAATGTCAGTGTGAGGCACAAATGGCTTACAGATGTGTTCTCATTAGTAGGGCTCACCCTATTTTTCATAGTTATATGACTCGTAATGATCTCGATTTCATTTGGATTTGCAGTTCTTATACAGACAATGTAGAACATGAGTGCTTAGAAGGCAATGCTTACTATGATATAAAACTTTTTAGTATACTATGATATAATAAAAATACTAGTAAATTTGTAGGACCTCTGTGTTGGTTGTTTATGTTCCCTCTTATAGCCTGATGCAAAATGTGCTGATAAACATGAATGGTACCGAGTTCATTTTTAATGCTAATTAGATAAGATCAATCTTTACTATCACTGTCACTTTTACAAGGATCAATGAAACTTAAGGTGTAATTTTAGGTGAGGCGTATAGTTAATACAAGAATACAATAAGGCAAACATAGAAATAGTATCCAAATTATATAGAAATCGTAGAATAAATATGAAAATACAAAATACAACTGGATTTTACAGTCTTTTGCAAAGGGTGAAAAGGTATTGGACATTATGGCCAATAGTTCTGACTGACAATTAGCACATAAATTAACATGTTTGAGAATGTTATCTTTGGTTTGTGTTGGTGCATCACTTTGTAAGTGTGTAAGATGTATATGGCTGTGGTCCTGGCGTGACTAGTTGGGGTAATGCGTCACCATCATTTCTGCATGGGCCCAGCTGCTTTGGCCAAACCTGCTCCTCCAGGCCCCCGTGGCCACTTTATTCCAATGTCCTGCACCGCGCCCCCCCAATGTCTTCACACAGGATGCCCTGCCCAGTCCCCTTTTGTCCATTCCACTCGTCCACCTCTTTCTTTCTCTCATCTGGTGACTGCACTGCTGATGGCACATCTGGAGCGGGCCCACAGCCTCTCCCCACTCACACACAGATGGCCCCTAGATTACGCCAGCCGGTGCATTGTGGGTAAGCACCATGGCCAGGGCTAGAGGGGACACATAGAGGGCGAGGGTATATTGCCTCTTTGATGAGGCAATATGAAGGGCACATACAGGAGTTAACTCTTTGAAGTTGTAGCACTCATAACAAAAGCCTGATATAATTGGGTATCAGTTACTTGCCGCTCATAGATTCAATGTAGAGAGCAGACGAATTCTTTCACAGGTGTGGAATCAAAATTTCCAACCGACACTACATTTGTGTCCGTAGGTAAAAGAGGACTTATTGTATACAGTAATCACTCACTTTTCACAGGGCTTACGTTCCAAGAGCACCCCTGTATAGTGAAAAAATGCGTTGTTGTCTTTTGCAAAAAAAAAACATTTAAACCCTAAATATGGCCCCAAATATGCTCACAGAACTCTTTCAAATTCAGTTTAGTGCATTACCCTTAAAGAAAATGTAAAAGTAAATAAATAATAAGAATCAGAAAATTTCATGGCTTAAAAAACCATTAGCATTAGCGGTTAGCATCCGCAGCGTGTGGCCAACACAAACACTCGTATACAAAATAACTCTCTACCCACATGTTTAGACAGGGCACAGCTTACTAATACTAAATAAACTGAGAAAACAGTTGAAAATGAAGGGGTGGGTTAAAACACTCAAATACGAGGACAAGACACAAAGCAGTCATGCTACATGCTGCAGCAGCTTCTTCTTCTTTTCATGGCAGTTGACAACTTTTCAATGTATTACCGCCACCACCGGAGTGGTAACACAGTTCGGTTCTCAGAAAAAAAATCCAGGTTAGACTGAATCCCTTAGTACTGATCTGCGTAGAACTGAGGGGTTACTGTAATTGGAAGGTGACATGAAGTTCTCTTTGTGTGTGGAAACTTAGCCCTTTGGTTTTGATTTCTTTGAGTCAGTCAGACGTGCAGACTCCAACTTGTCAATAGAGAATGAAAACAAATGTAAATGTAATAGTTTTGTGAATGTGTACCTGCAAAAAATGCAATTAAATGAGGAGGTTGGCAAAAAATAAACATTTCACTTACTCCAGCCAAGACATGGGTGGTGTCCAAAATGTGCTTTTTTAGTTTAGAACTGGAGGCTTTTAGGCTAATGTGGCTAACAAGCAATAAAAGTCAATAATTACCCAAATCTTATTCCTTAAATCTGGAACTTCCCTCAGTCTGCTCAACCACGTCCAGCTCTTCATTAAGACTTTTGGAAGCAGTTTGGGCTTTAAAGTGAGCCTTAAAAATGAAAAAAGCTATGAGAACCATTTTATTCATCTGATTTAGATTTGTTCATATTCATTATGCATCTACAAATGATCAGCACTACAAGTGGTGTGGTTTGTGGTTTTCAGTAACTACATCGAATGGACTGTTGACTTCTGATGTTCAGTTCAGTTTTAGGATCACAGCTCCAGTTCTAAACCATAGAAACAAAGCGTTCACACTGTACATCTAGGATAAGTGGCAAACTGCTAATTTAACATTTTGCCCAACAGTTCCTTTAAGTAACTGCAGTTGAACACAGTAACAAAACAACACCAGTAAATATCAAAAATGTTTCTGTTCAAATCTCTGAGATCTTTTTTTTTTACAAAAAGCATGATATGTGGTAACACAGTTTAATAGCCTGCCATTTAATTTTCATTATGGCTTGATGGAAATAATGTTTGAGCTGAGCCGCATCGCTCACCAAAAAAGGGAAAGTTGCAGCTCGGAGAGTCTGATGTTTTACGCAGTCATAAAATGTGCGAGTCATGATGGATTGATATTCAGAAGCTGTCTCCGGTGACTTTGAGCACAGAATGCAGGCGAACGGTGGCAGATGCTTGCTGAAGAAGCTGAGATAGCACAGAAGCCCAGAGATCGTTAGAGACGCGCAGAATTATAAATCATATTTTCATGTTTTCCACAAAAAACGGGTTGTGCCAGAGCTTTATTGTTGAACTTCTCACTGGCAACTGATGGGAGGAAAAATACAGTGCAGCTGCAACAAAATATCAGGAGAGGCAGACAGAATACAGACCAGCGATTACAAGCAGTGGAAAAGCTAGTGAGCTCTCAGCGCACTAACAAGCAAGGCATAGGCAGCTCTCCGGGTGACCTGTGTGACTGGAATACCACCTTTGTTATTAGGTTTTGTGTTTTCTTGCTGCAAAGAAGTTTGTTATATTAGGTTAGTGCTGTAATACGCATACGGAGATAGCTTCTTTAATGCTAAATTGCTAAACATGCTAAATTGCTCTTAAATAGGATCTCAGTAAGACTTCACATGAGTCACCATGGAGGCAGCTATGATAAAGTATTTCTCAGTGGTAAAATAAAGGAATAATATGTAACCGTCTTTCACTATAACCTCTCACAGCATAAAAGGGTACCCTTACGAAAATTAACCATGGTTACTATGATTAAAAAACCATGTTTTTTTGGGTAACTATGAAGTGGTATATGTATATGAAAACTATGGTAGAACTACAGCTACCATGAAGTGCTATGGATAAACCATAGTAAAACTATGGGTAGTACCAAAATACCATGGGGTACCATAGTAAAACTGTGGTGCCCCAAAAATCTGTAGTAAAACCATAGGAAACCATAGTGAATTTTCGTAAGGGTAAACCTCCATTACACAATACTGAGGCCATAATGCTCATATATTGCTAGCAGTTAAATCATCTACTGTCTATGCACAATACACTACACACTATATGGACAATAGTATTGGGACACACCACTTACTACTTAAATTCAGGTGGTTTCATACTTACACTGAAGGGCAGTCTTAATAAAAGTGACCATTTGTCATACGTGAACACACCACTGCAGTCAGTGTGAACAGCACGAAATTCAGCCTCTGCATTTAACCCATTCACCAAGTGAAGCAGGGGGCATCTACGAACACAGCGCCCAGGGAGCAGTGCATGGTTATGGAACCTTGCTCAGGGTACCTCAGAGGTGCCTAGCAGTCTTGGGGATCGAACCCGGGCTTTCTGATCGCAGGGCGATTGCCCTAACCACTAGGCTACCAGCTGCTTCAGTATATCAAGACATTTTGGACAATGCCATGCTTAAAAGTGCCCAAGTCTACGTATTTGTATGCAATGTCATTAAAGTCCCTACTGGTGTAATGGTTAGGCGTCGCAATACTTTTGTCCACATAAGTGTATGTACTTCTACTCACCGACCACTTCATGAAGTCCTCCTCCACTACATATGGTTTACAGTTCTGCACCTGGCCATCTGGTGATGCATAATTTATTACCCTATTAATCACTGACCACTTGTATTGTATTGATGAGGAACTTTTGGGGTGATGGACCGTTCTCAGCACTCACTGACAATGAATTAGCAGTGTGTAGTGCAGGTTGGAATTTATCAGGCATATTTCTGGTCTTCTCACACTTTTCAGTAACTCTGCAGAGACTCACTCAGGAATTTTCAGCCAAGAATAGTTCTCTGGTAGGAAACTGACTATTAAAAACATGATAATACTGTACATAGAAACAGATGGGCTACAGCTTTTGTCCATACATTGGTGAGGTGGACTTATAAGGTAGGCGTTTTTAGTAAAGTGGGCAGTGAGTGTGTATGCATTGAATTAAAGGAATAGTTTGGCAGAAAAACAACAATTGGGAACACTTTATTGTATGGCAGTATTCCTAGAGCACATACTGACATATGACATAAACCAACAACTGACATAAACCTAACTAAACATTTAGAAAGATACAATTCAGTCGGTATAAGGAAACTAAATAGGCTATTGTAAATTCAATGTTTTATTGATGTCACAAAAACCCATTGACATATATGCATTCACACCGAAGTTATAAGGAACGTTTCGGCCACGACTCTTTGAAAGAGGTAGAATACAAGGCAGCCATTCAAAATGGAATTCATTCATATTAACAACGCACTAACAGACTAACAACGCACAAAAACAGGCTGTTTTGTTTTAATTCAATTCAATTCAATTTTATTTATATAGCGCTTTTAACAATGGTCATTGTCACAAAGCTGCTTTACAAAATGAAATAAATGTGAAGTAAAT